>LNAC01000025.1:3485765-3508537 GCA_002007465.1 Ailurus styani
GGGAGCCTGCTTCCCCCGCTCTCTCTCTGCCTGCCTCTCTGCCTCCTTGTGATCTCTCTCCCTCTGTGAAATAAATAAAAATAAAATCTTTAAAAAAAAATAGTGAGAGTAAAAAAAGTTGCATATTCTTTAATGGGACTATAAAGCAAGTCGCAAATGTGAGCCGTATATGAAATTTTTTAACCAGCCACATCAAAAAATAAAAAGAAACAGGTGGAATTAATTTTAATAATTTTAATAATATATATTATTTAGTCCAAATAACCAAGATACCATAACCTCAACATGTAATCAAGGTAAAACTTTATTAATGAGACATATTACGTTTTCAGACTAAGTCCTCAAAACCCAGTGTATTTCACTTTCACCGAACACCTTAATTCTGAGGTGCCCGTCTTCAGACTCAGGCATCGCCTCACGTGGCTCCTGGTTACCACAGCAGACAGCACAGCCCCGGTTGACTAATTATAACAGATAATAATAATTATATAAACTGTTTGTTTCTTTTTGTTGTGCTAGTTGCCAGGAAACCCAAAGCTAAATTTGGTGCTCAATTACAGAGGTTTTCTCATCCCGAGTTCCTCTAAAGTTTCTCTCCCTTCTTTTTTTTTTTTTTTTAAAGATTTTATTTATTTATTTCACAGAGGGAGAGAGATCACAAGGAGGCAGAGAGGCAGGNACAGATAATAATAATTATATAAACTGTTTGTTTCTTTTTGTTGTGCTAGTTGCCAGGAAACCCAAAGCTAAATTTGGTGCTCAATTACAGAGGTTTTCTCATCCCGAGTTCCTCTAAAGTTTCTCTCCCTTCTCAGTGGATTTGAATATTTGTGTTTTGTATGTCTTTGCAGAGAAGTAATTTAATACTAATAACAGCCATAATGATAATTGCCTTTGATTGTTCATAATAATACCAATTTATCCCTCACTTGCTGTGTGCTTGGCAGAGCACCATATGACTTCCATGGGCCTCCCAGCAAGACAACGGTCGAGCTNTCCCTTCTCAATGGATTTGAATATTTGTGTTTTGTATGTCTTTGCAGAGAAGTAATTTAATACTAATAACAGCCATAATGATAATTGCCTTTGATTGTTCATAATAATACCAATTTATCCCTCACTTGCTGTGTGCTTGGCAGAGCACCATATGACTTCCATGGGCCTCCCAGCAAGACAACGGTCGAGCTGAGACTAGAGCTGAGATCTGATTCCAAATCCTTCCTTCTCAACCATTCAGCTCTTGCAATGCTGGTAACGATGACCGTGAGTATCACTTTGTGCCAGGAACCTCACGTACACTCCGTCCTTCGATCCTCAGAAGAAACTTGGGGGATGGTTACCTTGCCCCCATTGTTTAGGTTAGGATCGAGGCTCAGAGGTCAGCGCCCTAGTCAAAGTCCAGCTAATAAGCATGAGAGCAAGCATATGAACCCGCGTTCTTATGCTTATTCTAAATGCTGTTTGCTTCAATGACATACAACCAACTTGAAAGGATCCAATCCCTTTTGAAGACCAACACATCACAAAACTATTCATTCAGTAACTATATTTTGAGCCCCTTTTATGAGCCAGGCCCTGCCCCTCCTTTGCCCTCCAACGCTGGGATTTACAAATGGAAAAGACAAAACCTCCGACCTTATGGAGTTCCTAATGGAACAAATGTAGAGTGAAGGAGTATATTACCCATACTATCTGGAAATTCTCCGCTGGATTTTTGCATAGCAGGTGCTAAGCGCATATCTGCAAATGAACATACCCAGCGAAGCTGAAATGAGTAAAATAAATGAGAAGAAACAGTTCAAGGCACTTAGAACTCAGTGGACGCACGAATGTGTCAGCATTGACAGACACCCTTCTGCTTCTCCTAAAATGCCCTGTGTGCCCTCTGTGTCTCTAGCGTGTGCCCGTGAGCCGCCAAGTGCCCATGGAAGGAGACAGCCCACACCCCGTCTCAGCATACGCTGATACTCGGTGCCATCACCTAAACTGCTTGGGTGGCCGGTCAAGTCCCCCGGATGAGACCTCACAGCTTTCTTTAAGGTTTGGCAGGGCCCTTGTCAATGCATTTTGTCAAGTTCGACAGGCAGGTTGTTGGCAAACACACGAGCAGGAGGCACTCTTGTTCTGTTTGGTGCTTCATTTTCCGTTCTCCCCCAACACCTGGGCCTGACACAGACCGATAACAAATTAATGTACACGACTCCTGCCCTGTAAAATGAGGATGCTGTCACTCAGCCGGCATCATGTAGCCCGGGTTCTTGATGCTCTCCCCCTGTGACCACGCAGGCAGGGGAGTAAACACGCGACTTACCGAAGCTCAGTCGTCAAGAAACGATGGGTTGTCACCGACACTCCAACTCCCTCCCTATTCTCTATTCTGACACTATATCTGATTCTAAAAATATCACAGTCTTAAGCCTAACCTTTAGATGACACCTTACTCTTCATGCTGCAGTGTCCTTAATTATCCTTCAAAGCCAGTGATTTTGAAGGAATTCCTTCCCAGGAGACGGGGCACGGGTGAGTCATTTTCCCTGGAGGATTGTATGTTTTCCGGATGCCTAGCAGAGAGTTGCTATTTAGACTGTTTGGGGTGCAAGGAACAGAGCATGCTTTAATCCACTCAGGAAAAGTGGGGCTTATCCTAAGGACACGGGGAAAATGGAAGCGGAAAGGGGTGTAGGAGGCAGGTCTAGGGACTGATGCACAGCCCCTCGCAAGCTTGGCGGCTCCCTGGTCTACCAACACTCTCTCCCCTGGTCAGTGTCCTCTACAATCACAGCTTTCCTCACTTACAGTCTCAGACTGCACAGCCCTGACGCTCACTCATGACATCCTTCCAGCTACTACCCCACCATCCCCTACAGAGATGACTGTTTGGGCCCAACCCAACTTTTAAGACCATATGTCACCGGCCAGCTCACAGATTTGTTGACCTTGTGTCGATGCCCAACTCTGGTCCAATCCACCCCATAATGGCTTTGGGGGTGGGACGGGATGGGGAGGATGTGGCACCAACAAGTGTGTCTAGCCAGGAGAGCCCGTGAGTGGGCGGTATCCCTAAGGGGTGCTGTCCTGGATGACACTGGAAGGTTTGTCTTGCCCGGTGCAGACAAATAAAATCACGAAATATGCTAGTCAACTAAGAAGCATCTAGGAATTAAACATCATGTCTGAAGCGGAGAAAGAAGGTGAACAGAGAAGATAAATAAATCAAATCCAGTTGGATTAGCTGCCAAAATCAGTATCTGTTAGCTACTTTATACAAAGCACAGTGTAAGCATTTTATATGCATTATTTCACCTAAGCCTTCCAAATATCCTGGAAATAAGTGTCCTTAACCCATTTGCATTAATAGGAACTGAGGCTTGGAGACATTACTTATGTCATTATGTGACTCAGTGTAGTGGAGCCAGGATCTGAACCCATGTAAACTTGACTCCGAAGTTCTTTCCACTATAAAACACATAGAGAAAGAGCTAAGTATTAGCATGATTCTAATCTACCTGTGAAAAAATTATAAAATACAGCTATTTCTTTGCAGACCGTACCCATATTAACATGACTCAACAATAACTCAGAGGCAACCTGACAGTATTACAAATTTAACAAATTGCTGGGTTATAACAATGTGAACACTTATTACTTGGAAAAAGACCAAGCCCTTAAAATAATTCATTTTAATCGACCATTTAAACGATCCTTGCCACTACCAACAAAATGCAATCTGGTAACTCACTGAGCCAGTCTGCTATTGTAACTCCTCTCCCTTATGTCTTTCCAGCCGAGCTGAACTAAACGAAAGTACTGGCTCAACCATGCCTTGTCCCAAAAGTGCTCTCACAGCTTATTTCTGTATGTCTTTATAATACAAATATCAGTTCATTAATCATGTCAATAAGACATCGTGTTAAGCTCTACAAGATATAAAATAATGCATTTTTAAAAGATTTTATTTATTTATTTGAGAGAGAAAAAGCAGGGGGGGGAGGCAGAGGGAGAAGCAGACTCCCCTGCTGAGCACAGAGCCCGACGTGGGGCTTGATCCCAGGACCCTGAGATCATGACCTGAGCTGAAGTCTGGTGGCTAATGGACTGAGCCACCCAGGCGCCCCGAGAAATAAAGTACTGTTAAGATTCAGACCCAATCGTTAGAGATTCATAGCTACGCGAATCTAAAATGTAGTACAATACCCACTGTTGATCTGACAGACACTGTAACAGGAACACATACTTTTACCTGAAAAGAGATGGGAGAGTAGACACAGTTGTTCATAACTTTTCTTTCACCTGTTAAAAACTGGCATTGTCAGATCGAGGTAGAAATGGATCACTTTTGGCCAAATAAATTTGTGAGATTAAGAAAAAAAAAAAGCACGGGCGCCTGGGTGGCTCAGTGGGTTAAAGCCTCTGCCTTTCAGGGTCCTGGGATCGAGGCCCACATCAGGCTTCCTGCTCAGCGGGGAGCCTGCTTCCCCCTCTCTCTCTGCCTGCCTCTCAGCCTACTTGTGATCTCTCTCTCTCTGTCAAATAAATAAAAATAAAATCTTAAAAAAAAAAAAGCACGAGCAGATACGGAATGATCTTTGAAATCACTATCAAAGTTTACGCATAAGAATAGATAATACTTTAGACAAAACAAACGAGCAAAGGGGGAAAAAATAAGAGGGAGAGAGAGAGAGAAAGAAAGCAAGACACAGATCTTGTATCTGAGTTTTCTCTGCATTGTTCTGAGTGATGAGAGCAGGCACTTTAAACTTGGGGAGCGCAGCCCTGACGNAGCACGAGCAGATACGGAATGATCTTTGAAATCACTATCAAAGTTTAAGCATAAGAATAGATAATACTTTAGACAAAACAAACGAGCAAAGGGGGAAAAAATAAGAGGGAGAGAGAGAGAGAAAGAAAGCAAGACACAGATCTTGTATCTGAGTTTTCTCTGCATTGTTCTGAGTGATGAGAGCAGGCACTTTAAACTTGGGGAGCGCAGCCCTGACGAGCCCCTCCTCAGAGCTGGGGCAGACGAGTGACAGAGTCCTGTGGCACGAGGAGAGAAGGATCCAGAGATGGGAATGGAGAAGCAAAGCTACAGCTATTAGGAACCTATAAATCTGAAGGCCAAGGTAATGGGAACTAAATTTTCAGTCAGGGGAATGGGCTGAAGGGGTGCCTGGGTGCCTCAGACGGCTAAGCGTCTGACTCTTGGTTTTGGCTCCAGACGTGATTTCAGGGTTGTGGGATCGAGCCCCACATTGGGCTCCACGCTGGATGTGGAGCCTGCTTAAGATTGTCTCTCCCTCTCCCTCTGGTCCTCCACTGCCACTTGCGTATGTGCTCTCTCTCATTAAAAAAAAAAAAAAAGACAGAGAGACAGAGAGGGAATAAGCTGAAAACCAAGAAATCAGAGGCTAAGCCCCAAGCAGCAGATGTGTGTTGGAACTTCCTTCCTCCTTTTTGAGCCTTGCACAAGCCCCTGGTGGTCCTGAACTTGACTGTGATGCCAGGTGACACAGATGCCTTACCCTTGGGTTAAAACATTGACTTTTGCTCTTCCCATCCCTAACTCCCGCCCATTGCAGATAACTCTACTGAGAGCCCCGTGCCTCCCGCGGGCACGACAGAATTAGCATGAGTTCTTGGAGTCTAACTGGCATCCTAGAAATAAAAGAATTCTTTGGAAATATTGAAAAGAAGGTCAATCCAGTCTTTTGGCCATTTTCCAGTCCTGAAATTGTAAAATCAACACAGCTGAATTTTAAAACAAGAGCCCCCACTCTTGAACACCCAGCCATCTCTGGGGAGCAACCTTTGATATTTCAGATTTGGCTGGAAGTTACTTAATTGCGAGGCCTACTCACATTACTTGGAATAAAAACATGTTTTGGAAATAATGTTTGAAAATACCTTCAGGAGAGCACACAGAGTTGTTGGCTTTTTAAGCTTTGCTCATCATGCGGTTAATGAGCATAGTTTGACGTGGGTCTGACTTGACTGGTTTTAAGAGAGGCTTCATGGCATTTTCACTTCAGAAAAAGAGAGTCTTATTATCCAATAATGATGGTGAAGGGAGGCAGGAGAGGGCGGTGGCTGAATGTGTATTTGGAAACTACAAAGTATGTTAAAGGTCACATGAAGTTTAGGCTCTAATATCCTTGAGTGTCCCCATACAAGTCTGAATCTCGACCAGCTGTTAGAACAAACCATGTCTCTGAGTCCAGACAAGGATTCACTATACAGGTATGAGTAGCCATCACATGTATGACTGGCCATCACATGTATGGCTAACAACCACACGTGTGGCTAGTTGTCACATGTATTATTATTATTATTTTTAAAGATTTTATTTATTTATTTGTCAGAGAGAGAGAGCACAAGCAGGCAGAGTGGCAGGCAGAGGGAGAAGCAGGCTCCTTGCCAAGCAAGGAGGCAGATGAGGGACTCGATCCCAGGACCCTGGGATCATGACCCGAGCCAAAGGCAGCTGCTTAACCAACTGAGCCACCCAGGCATCCCTGTCACATGTATTATTATCACATGTATGACTGGCCATCACGTGTATGACTAACAATCACACATGTGGCTAACCGTCACATGTATGATTATCACATGTATGACTGGCCATCAAATGTATGAGTAGCATCACATGTATAACAAGCTGTCACGTGTGTGACCAGCCATCATATGTATGACTAGCTATCACATGTATGACTAGTTACCCCATGCATGACCAGCTATCTCATGTATGACAAACAATCATACGCATGATTAGCAATCGCACACGTTTTTAACACAGCACTTACAGGTTGTAAGCTATAGGTATTTCTATGTAGCATTTTCAGTAGGTTGTGAACATAAGTAAGGCATAGATAATAGGTAATACAGAAGTCGGCTGTATATTGTCCTATAAACCTTCTCAAATGTCACCACAGTCAATCTTTTTTTTTAAGATTTTATTTATTTATTTGGCAGAGAGAGAGAGAGAGAGAGAGAGATCACAATTAGGCAGAGAGGCAGGCGGGGGGGGTGGGAAGCAGGCTCCCTGCTGAGCAGAGAGCCTGATGTGGGACTCAATCCCAGGACCCTGAGATCACGACCTGAGCCGAAGGCAGAGGCTTAATCCACTGAGCCACCCGGGCGCCCCCACAGTCAATCTTCTTATCAGAAGCACTGCAAAGAAGTCCTGCAGAGCCCTCTGGCCCACTGTCACCATCTCTCTGGGACAGTGAAACCTCTGGGTGTCGGGGAAGGGCAGCAAAAAGGAAAGCTTTTAGGTTCAAGAAGCACAAGACCCATCAAGGCAACGTCTCCTATCTCAACATCATGGAAGGAGTTGGAGAATAGAGCCTTCAGAAGTCTCTTCCCATCCCCATTCTAAGTCCATCAAGACTGAAGACTTCCATGCCCGTTATCAGATCAATGACATTGTTTCCCTGGGCTGTCTGCTCCAGGCAGCCGCGGCTCCCCAGGCCAAGGGGAGGGCATGTGGCAGCTGAAAGCCCTAAAGTGCAGAAACACGGACACTGGAGGTGACTGCATGGCTGGAGCAAATTACATCATGAAACAGTTATAGTATCTTGAGGAACTGATTATTGGTCATGGCTCCAGGATACAACTTCTCAGACTGGTCTTGAGTCAACAGGAACTATTAGTATACAGTCAGTCAGCCATCGGGGTGACTCCGTGCCTCTCCAGTGCTGGCTGGGAAGGAAGGTGCACACAGAGGATCTCTAACAGCTCTGCCTTCAAGAATACAAGACTATTATAATATCTCTATCTCTATAAACGACAAGACATTTGGGTATTAGTAAGTGACACTAATGAGTCATGATGTATCCAGAAAAGGGTACCTGAGCTGACAATCTAAGTCATAGAAAGAATGACTGGAAGATTAGGGTTTTGTTTCCCTAAAAACCAGAGGACCGTGAAGGGCACAGAGTGTGTACATAGGGGAGTAAGTATCTGTGGAGGAGAGTAATGTGACTGCTCTTTTTGAATATTTAAAAGCATGTGTAGGAAAGCCTTATGCCGTGTTCTTGAGGCCAACACTAGAACATGCGGCAGGAAGCTGAGACAGAAGGAGAGGTTCCCCCCGAGTATTTCATTTGCTTCTGGGCCTTCTCCACCCCCGTGCAGTTAGGTAGGACCACGTGACCAGCTCTGGTCAATGTGGTACAGGGGGCAGGGGGCAGGGGGGAGGTATGACTTCCAGACAAGCCAGAGAAGAGACGGGGGCTATATATTACTGCAGCCTACCTTCTCATATCCTAGCTAACACAGAAATGACAAGGAAGGAGATTTGGGACCAAAAAAACCTAGGTAATTTGAACTGTTGGGGCAAACTATTTGCTATTCATGCTGCCTTATTCTAGAAGTGTTCAAAGAGAGGCTGAATATAGAACATAGAGTAGGAATTCTTGACCTGGGTGAATAGATTTGGTTACTTATGGGAAAGAAGGCAGTTAAGGGTCTTACCTTTATACATAAAGATAAATAACTTGAAAACATTTAAAATTGAGAAATCTTGACTTAAACTGTATATATCTACAGATAGGTATTACTTTCAGATAGCAAATGATTTTCTAAATTTAAAAGAAAAGGAAAATATCAATTTGACTGTGTAAAATGTTACAACTTTGTTGGTCATATAATGCCATTATAAAACCAAAATGCAGGCAGCTGAGGGAAATTTTTATCCCAGATATGACAAAATCTTACTGTCCTGGTGGTTTGTTGAAGCAACTAACAAAAAGGTAAGACTTTAACAGGTAAATTGACAAAAGACGTGAACAAAAGGTATACAAAGCCATAATAAGCTCATGAAAAAAATGCAAACATCTTTGATAATTTTAACGCTACTGTCAGAAAAATGAAAAGAAAAGAAAAATGTCTGAGACTACAATGTTGGTGAAGCCATGGTAAAATGAGCATTCTTCTTTTACAAAGCTGGGAGAAGCAAAAATTGGCCTGGCCTTTCTGGAAGGACATTTATAATACATATTCACTCTTGGCCTCGTAACTCCATTTCTAACAACTTATACTGAGGTATGGAAAGGTGCACACAATGACTTCCACACAAGCATTATTACGATACTGAAAAATTGATACGAACACCTAACAATCAGAGGAAAGGAAGTAAATGAGAGCACACCCATGACATGAAATAGCCACATACGAGAATTTGGCATAATAAGATGGAAAACGCTTCATGAAGTAATATCAAATTGAGAAGACACATACATACATACACACACATTTTGTGAAAAATGAATAAGCATAAAGACATCACCAAAAGTATCAATGTTCTATTTGTTTGTTTTAAAATTCCCTATTCACTTCTGATGATTCAAGTTTTCTTCAGTAAAAGACATTGCTTTAGTAATTAGAGCACAATTAATAGTACACACGCCAGAAGGGACTGGTAAAAAAAAATAAAAGCATCTCTCACTTATTTTGAGTAGGCGTGTATATTCCTACAAACTTTCTCAAGAGCAACTTGGCAATACTCAGCAAGTGCTCTCAAATGCTTACGCCCTTGACTCTCCTTGACTTCTATCATTTCTGGCTAAATAGCCTAAGAATTAGCCTCCAATGAAAACTAAGACGTTCTTTTCTTTCTTTTCTTCTTTTCTTTCTTTCCTTCTTTCTTTCTTTCCTTCCTTCTTCTGTCTTTAAGATTTTATTTATTTATGTGCGAGAGAGAGAGAGAGAGAGAGAGCATGAGCAGGGGACAGGCAGAGGGAGAGGGAGGAGCAGGCTCCCCGCTGAGCAGGGAGCCTGACTCAGGGCTCAATCCCAGGACCCTGGGATCGTGACTTGAGCCTAAGGCAGACATTTAACCAACTGAGCCCCTAAGATGTTATGTTATTTATAATGGTAAAAATTTGGGAACTTAAATGCCCAGAAATAGAGGAATAATTAAATCATGATCTACAATAAGGTACTGTGCAGTCCAATCACTGAAAATAATGTTTACACAGCACTTTCAATGACCTGGGAATATATGATGTAATACTAAGCTTATAAAAGAAAAGTACACATATTCACAAATATATATGCATAATATGGTCTCAAATATATGAAAAAAATGCATTAAAAGCTGTCTATGAATGGTTGGATTATGGGCAATTTTTTCTTTCCCTTTGCTTTTCATACTTCTATGCTTTTACATCGAGCATATATTTCTAGAAGCCAAACTTTTTAAAAAGTACAATGCAAAAATACAAGGATCAAGCTCCTGCTGTTATTCTGTGTTTTAACATTACTTTTGACACCGAGGAAGAGAAAGAACAGACTGCCCGCCCACTGACGTTACTTCCACGTTGCTAGAATTGTTCACATCCGGGACCTCCGGACACTTGATCTATTGGCAGCATCTGACAGAGGCGATCCCAACCTTCACTTTCTTCCCTGGCTTCCTGGACACCACCCCTGCTCCGCTCCCCACGGCCACGCTCTCTCATCCTCCTTTGCTGGTTCCTCGCCATGCCCTAACTGGCAGATGTTGGTGTGCTACAAGTCTCTGACCTCAGCCACTTCCTTGTTTATACCCTCTTTCCAGATAATTCCACCTCCTTTCACGGGTTTAAGTAGCATCTCTACGCTCATGCATCTGAATGCACATCTCCGACGTGGGCAGGCCCCCGGCTCCTATCAGATTCACACCCATCGACGTGTGAGTGGACCCCTGCCCCTGGATGTAGAGTAAACTTCACATGCCCCAGATGGAGCTCCTGATTTCGCCTGCGTCCCTCAGAGGGACACTCAGACCGACAAAGACCCGCGCCACCTCCCATCTCTCCCTCTGGGGCATTCGGCAATGCCATTCTTCCAGGGGCTAGAGCTAAAAGCTTGGAATTCTCTATTTCCCTCTAACCCCACTTCCGAACTTTCAGCCAGATTTTCCCATTCTACCTTCAAAGTACTTCCAGAATGAACCACTCTCCGCGCCTCCACGGTGCCAGCTCTGGGCCCCGCTGCCAGCTGCTCTCCCGGCCACCGCCACCCCCCCCGGCCACCCTTCAGTCTTCTTGACACCGCGACAGAATAAACCCCTCTCCCCAAACCCTCACTGCTTGCGTCTCACCGGGAATACAAGTCAGAGTTCTACCAGATCCTGGAAAGTTCTAGGATGGCCTGGCCCTCTGCCCGCTCTCCCACCTGCTCCGGCCACTCTGGCCTCCTTGCCACGCTTCCGAGGTCTGGACCTGCTTCGGGGGCTGTGTGCGTGCTGATCCTTCCCCGCAACTCTTTCCAGACGTCTGCAAGCTCGAGGCAGCCTCGGCCCAAATGCCACCTTCTCCGCAGTGGCTCACGTGGTGGCCCAGCCTCAGACAACAGTCCCCCAACCCCGGATGCCTCTCACCCTGCTTCACTCCTCTACCTGGCATGCTGCGTGTTTACTTGCTGGTTGTTTGTGGTCTTTTCCCCTCCACCAGCACGTGCGCTCCACGGGGACAGAGACCCCACTGTATTCCCAGGCCCAGGAACACTGTCTGGTGTGTCATAAGCCGTCAAATATTCATTGCATAAATGGAGGGAAGCTATAAATGGCAAAAAGAACACGTCTCTGGCATTCAGGACACCTTGTACCCACAGCCAAGATATTAGAACTCGGTACTGCGGGACTGTCGCTGCGTTGTCTTGCAAACATCAAAGGCACTGCACGCTTGGAAAATGCCAGACGTATAAAACGGACAAAAGGAAGATTTGCTTTATCCTGGGCTTTATCCGGCGACTGTTCCTTCACTCATTTTCCGTTCTTAAGAGCGGTGTGGGTGCAGAGCTTCGCTGCCATGCTCTTCTCCGGTTCCAGAAGGGCCCCCTCACGGGTGTGGTGGACTGAGGGCTTCCGGCCGGGAGATGGCCTTGTTTGTTTGTGTTCTGAGAAGCCTTAAGTCATTGGAACAGCTGAGGCAATCTCTAGGATGCTCCAAAGACATAAAGCTTATGATTATGCCCCTTATGTGGTAATCATCACTGTGAAACCGATACGTATTCTCTCTAATCCTTCCAACAATGCCAAGTATCACTGTGAACGTTTTCCTGAGACAAACACTGGAGAGCGAATGTTCTGGAGAAGCCCTGAGTCTGTCTGTGCTCTCCTTCTACGGTCTTCTATGACTCCCTGAGTTCAGACACCCTCCTCGTGATTCTTTATGTCATAAAGAACGTCCTCGTTAGCTAGTTATAAATCATTTTAAAAACATACATGTTGATACACTTCGCCCTTAACACACATTTAAACTAAATAGAAAAATAAAAATTGGACTCCATGGAGAGTAAGCATGAAAAACACCCAATTGACTCATTCATTCATTCATTCATTCACTCATTCATTCCACAAATAGAACTCCTACTGTGTGCTGGCACCATGTGAGGCACTGGAGACAGAGCACCCAAAAAAACAAACAAAATTTTGCTTTCATTTAGCTTATGGTGTGTTAATGAAAACAATAAGCGCGATCAATAAGCAAATACACGGCATGTCAGAAGGTGGTAAGGCCCGAAAGAGAGCAGGGAGAGAGCTGAAGTGTGCAGAGTGGGAGTGAAGACTTTGGTTTTAAACTGTGAGGTCTTGATCGGCCTCACTGTATTGGTCAGACAGGGGGGAAGTCCTGAAGGACAGAAGGGCAGTGGTGTCTGGGAAGAGGCTCCAGGTGGAAGGACCCACCAGCACAGAGACCCCGAGAGAAAAGCGTGCCTGGACTGTAGGGACAGTGTAAGGATCACTCAGGCTGCTGGATTGGGAACCAGGACAGAAGTAAAGGGCCAGTTAGGAGGTCATAACCATAGTTATAACCAGATGGAGAAATAGAGATGCCGTGAATCAGAGTCGAGGTCAAGAGAAGAGGTATTCTGATGTATGTGTAGGATTAGGAGACTTCCCTCTAAAGTAGATTTTCTAAAACTTTTATTTATTTAGTTGAGGGAGAGAATGCATGAGCAGGGCGAGGGGCAGAAGGAGAGGGAGAAGCAGACTCCCCACTGAGCAGGGAACCCTACTAGGTGCTCGATCCCAGGAACCCGAGATCATGACCTGAGCCAAAGTCAGACACTAAACCGACTGAGCCATTTAGGTGCCCCAAAGTAGATTTTCACTTTAGAAAAAAGCATGACAAATTCCTGCAACCAACCATCTCACCTAGTATGTTTCTGTTCACAAAACCTGTGCACATCACTTCAGCACACATTTCTATGTAAACAAGGTATACTGTGGCTGTCTTAAGAAGGTTATCATCAAATATATAGTGTAAAGACAAAAGGGTTTTTCAAGCTGGTTTAAAACCGTACTTCCTTATCTAGTTAAATTTTCAAAAGTCAAATGTTCCCAGGAAGTCCCAATAAATGAAACTATGGAAAAATATGTCAAAGGTTCCTCCCAGAGTCAAACACATGCATCCATGAGGAAAGGAGCTACTGTCTGCTGAATGCCTTGAAAGTTCAAGGAATTTGCCTTCAAAGTTTTTTTGGACAAAGACGCCTCTGAGCACACATTCTTTCCTACGGAGTATAATGATGCTTTGCAAGAAGGGGAAACCATTTAGAAGCGGAATCAATGCAGGGCTTCTTAGGGACAGAGAGACACTGGTGACAAAGAGGGTTTGCAGCAGACACAGAGATGCTGTGGGGAGAGTCAGGCACACCATGAACGTCAATGGCATCGTTGAAATTATTCCTTAACCTGATCAACCACTGGAACCATAAGACCTTAGGGCAAAGACTATAGCACATGGAAACACAGAACAAGTATCATAGAGTTGACTTCTCTTTCATTCAGTAAGTCCATATTCATCATAAAGATTGGAAAAGAGTGAACAGTTTAATGGAAAGTGTACTCACAGCATAGGCTTTCTTTCCCGAGGGTTTTTTTTTCTCTGCTCAATTAAAGGTTTAATGTATTACTATTTTTCTCTTTTTAACCCATTTAATAAAACGTCTCCCTTTCTTGTAGAACATTAGGATTGGGCAGGACTTCATCCATCATACCTGTCCAAATTCCTGAGTATTTTCATGAAGAAACAACACCCAGGAGAGGCTAAGTCCCTTGCCCAGTATCACAAAGCCGCCAAGGGCAGGGCAGGGGCTGGACCCCAGACTGGCTGGTGTGTGTAGCTCCAGTCTCTTTAACTAACTTCAGCAGGGCTGTCGTTAAAAAGGAAGAAAGAAAGTAAGAAAGAAAGAAAGAAAGAAAGAAAGAAAGAAAGAAAGAAAGAAAGAAAGAAAGAAAGAAAAAGAAAAGGCTGTAGAAAACTAACTGAAAACGTACGGCTGACACTTAATTATGATCTAAAAACTGAACTCATTCCTTTTATACATATGCCTCTATGTGCCAGACGGCCTGCTAACTGTGGGAATGATTGTGAAGATCGCTGTCCTCAAGGAACTAGCAATCTAGTGAGAAGACAGACAATTAAACAAGGAATAAACATGAAGTACAATGACATTCCTGTAGGGGAGCATGGTACCCCATGGAAGCAAAAACCGTGCTCATTGAGGGAGATTTAAAAATCGCATGCGTGCTTGGGAGGGTGGCAGGTGTAGGCAAAGCCTCACCCATCACCTGTCCTCAGAACAGACCCTACCTTTTTCTCGATCTTGCCATCCATCTTAACTTCTGAGCTAGAATGCTAGGAGTCACCCTGACTTCTCTTGCTCCTTCACCCTCATGTCCAGGAAGGCGTCATGTTCTGGCCATCAGATGACTGTCGTTCTCGAAGCTGTCTCCCTCTTCCATAGGGAGGAAGTGTCCTCCTCCCTAACACCATCTAGTCCATGTCTCACCCCGACTCCTGGCTGAGTCTCAATAGCACTTCTCCCGGGGTTCAGTCTTGCTCTCTTCAGTTCTGTCTTCTGTCCATTAATCTATCTAAAATGCAACTCGGGGGCGCCTGGGTGGCTCAGTGGGTTAAAGCCTCTGCCTTCGGCTCAGGTCATGATCTCAGCGTCCTGGGATCGAGGCCCGCATCGGGCTCTCTGCTCAGCAGGGAGCCTGCTTCCTCCTCTCCTTGTCTCTCTGCCTGCCTCTCTGCCTACTTGTAATCTCTCTCTCTGTGTCAAATAAATAANGTCTTGCTCTCTTCAGTTCTGTCTTCTGTCCATTAATCTATCTAAAATGCAACTCGGACCGTGTGAGTTCCCTGCTGAAAAACTTTGCCAGCTCCCTGTTGACTAGTTAAGGATGAGGTCCAAGCTTATTAACTTGGCCCCAAAACATNAAAATAAAATAAAATGCAACTCGGACCGTGTGAGTTCCCTGCTGAAAAACTTTGCCAGCTCCCTGTTGACTAGTTAAGGATGAGGTCCAAGCTTATTAACTTGGCCCCAAAACATCCAGGAGTAAGCGTGACCTACTCTTCCAGCTTCTTCCCAGCCTTCATCTCCTTCACTTGACAGACCAGCAAGGTCCTCCTGCTCTGACCTCCTCAGAGTCCAGCCTGCTCTTTAATGCATCTTTGTTGTCACTCACCAGGGCTGTCTCTGCTGTCACTGTCACCCCTGCCCATCCTGGTGGGAGACACGCTGATGTTCATCTTCTTTGACTCAATTCAGTTATCTTTCCTCGGGAAACCTTCCCTGGCTCCCCCTTCCCAACAGCTAAGTTAGGAATGCTTCTCTCTGTCCCATAATGCCCAGCATCGTCTACATGGAATTATGGTCATTTGTCCATGGCTTCCATCCCTAGCTTTTTACCTCCTGGAGGACAAGGATTGCCTCGCTCACCTTTGCACGCTCAGCACCTGGCACCATCCTGATACACAAGAGGATGTTGATACATGTTTGCTGAAGGCAAGAATGATTGTTGCAGATACTACACGTGGGCAATGCTCAGCCTAACGGGAGTCCAAAGTGATAGAATTATACGTAAAAGTAAAAGAATGGGGTTCTGGTTTCCCAAAAGTGGAGTACCTCATTTAAATTCTCTCCAAGTTACTGGTTTTGGCTAGACAGATCATAACACCTAAAGCTGTCTATATTATCAGAAGACAACTGTTTCATTACTAAAGAGATAAAATCAATATGTATGTACTCTGGTGAATTATTTTAAGCGCTAAAAACTAGCACAGCACTAGTCCTGGGTCACAACCTCATTGTTTCTCGAACACTGTGAGATAAACAAATGTAGGCGCCAGGCACCTGGGCAGGGCTCCGTAAGTGACACACTGCCTGGGGATGTCACCGTCCAAAATAGCGGGTAACCAACACAACACCCATTTACCTTCCTTCCTCTGAGTAGGTTTACCCATCTTCAAAATTAGTTCCTATGTTGTACACACTGCTGGGACATTGAGGGAAGTCCCTGGAAGGAGTGAAACCTCAGAAAATGTTTAGACAGAAAACTGAGGCCAGCTGGACTTTCAGATGATTGCCAGAGAGAGTGAACTACCTACGATCAACTACACATTTTATAAATGAAAAGTGACTGTTCTCCAACCGGATGTCATGTGAACTTCAAATTGCAAATTATACAATCACTATGGGAAAAAAATGACCAGACAATCCCCACAAATGCAGACACGTGTACCATTTCTCTTAATATATATAGCACACTTGCTTGAGTTCCAGCACAGTGGGTGTTTGGAGAACTTTTATATCATACTCCAGTGGTGTTTATTTATAATACGGGTGTGAAGTATCACATGGCAAGACGTTATATGCTTCCACAAGAGCCCTTCCTTTCTGCCCAGAGCTATTTCTACCTTCCTTCTCAAGCCCAAGTTTAAAAAGTGTATCTTGTCAAATTGTGATAAATTGTTACCTGAATAGCAAAGAACTCGCTAACTAGAAGTAACTCCAGTCTTCTCTAAGTACATCCTTTATGTGACAAGTTGAATCTACTCTTTGTACTTCCGTAACCTTGAAGAAAAGGGAGGAGGGGGAGAGTCAGCTAAACAGTTGGATTATTCCCAAGAAGGCTCAAACATCTACTAAAAAACATTTTTTAAATGAAGTATTGCTTTCAACTTAAAAAAAATGGAATAGTACACTCTGGTGCAGAATTTATCTAAAAATAGGTCTTCAGCCAAAAAAAAAAAAGTTTTCTGCCCTTAAATATTAAGCCTGTGTGATTGTGTGTTGGTGCATACTTGCCAACACATGCTTTGTACCACATGGTTGGAAAATGGTAACTTTGGCTCAAAAAATAAAAAATAGGGCGCCTGGGTGGCTCAGTGGGTTAAAGCCGCTGCCTTCGGCTCAGGTCATGATCCCAGGGTCCTGGGATCGAGGCCCACATCGGGCTCTCTGCTCAGCAGGGAGCCTGCTTTCTCCTCTCTCTCTGTCTGCCTCTCTGTCTGCTTGTGATCTGATCTCTCTCTGTGTGTCAAATAAATAAATAAAATCTTTAAAAAAAAGAAATGCTTCCAAGAAATTATATATAGTAAATACTGATTTTGTTACATAAATGTAAAACTTCAAAAAATATACAAAATATTGAGAAAAATGAATCTGATTCTGTCAATATCTAGAATGAGTATTTTTAAATGTTTTATGAAACCTAAATCTGTGTTCTTTTTAAATTATGGGTTGCCTTGTGCTCTGCAGCATCTAACTCTGAATTTCCAGATCTTCCCTTGCTGTTTCGTTTCTACCTGGCCAGGATCTTACTTGGCCCTGGGATGGTCCTTTTTGGTTTTGTTTTGTTTTGAATTTGTTTGTTTTATTGAAGTATGGTTGACTAGCTTCAGGTGTACAACATAGTGATTGGACAACTCCATAGCTACTCAATGCTCATTGCAAGTGTAACTACCATCTGTCATTATAAATTACTATTCTGGGGCGCCTGGGTGGCTCAGTGGGTTAAAGCCTCTGCTTTCGGCTCAGGTCATGATCTCAGCGTCCTGGGATCTAGGCCCGCATCGGGCTCCCTGCTCAGCGGGGAGCCTGCTTCCCCCTCCCCCTCTCTCTCTGCCTGCCTCTCTGCCTCCTTGTGATCTCTCTCCCTCTGTGAAATAAAAAAAAAATAAAATAAAAAATAAGCACAGGATTTGAATAGACAGTTCTCCAAAGATACACAAATAGCTACCAAGTACACCAAACGATGTTCAATATCACTAGTCATGAAGGAAATGCAAATCAAAATCACAATGAACTATTACTTCACACCCACTAGGATGCCTATAACTTAAGAACAAGTGTTAGAAGATAGAGAAGTTACAACTCTTGTTCGTTGCTGGTAGCAATACAAGACGGTTCAGCTGCCATGCAAAAGGCTTGGCAGTTCCTCAAAAGGTTAAATAGAGGGCGCCTGGGTGGCTCAGTGGGTTAAAGCCTCTGCTTTCGGCTCAGGTCATGATCTCAGGGTCCTGGGATCGAGGCCCGCATCGGGCTCTCTGCTCAGCAGGGAGCCTGCTTCCTCCTCTCCCTGTCTCTCTGCCTGCCTCCTGCCTACTTGTAATCTCTCTCTCTGTGTCAAATAAATAAATAAAATCTTTAAAAAAAAAAAAGGTTAAATAGAATTAGCATACGACTCAGCAATTCTACTCTTCGGTATATACCCCAAATAACTGACAACAGGTGCTCAAGCAAGTGATTGTGCACAAATGTTCATAACAGCACTATTACAATAGCCAAAAGGGGGAATTGTGGAAATAAACAAATTGTGGTACATATACAAGCAAGAGAATATCATTAAGCCATAAAAAGGAATGAAGCACTGATACACCCTCCAAGATGGCTGACGCTGGAAAAGATTATGCTAAGTGGTTTGCTGGTTGCTGAGGCTGGGGGAGGGGGGAATGGACAGCAACTGCTCAGTGGGTTCAGAAGTTTACCCTGGGGTGACAGAAATGCTTTACAGCTAGATACAGGGTGTGGCTGCCCGGCGTGAGAGATATACTACCATACGCTATGTGACAATGAATTTTTCACTTTGAGATGGTCAATTTTATTATGTGGATTTTACCTCAATTAAAAAGAAATGCCATGTATCTTTTCTCAATGATACAGGAAGATTTGCTCCAATAAAAATGAATAAAATAAAAATAAATTTTTAATTTATTTTATTTAATATTTGTATATGAATATAGTAATATATAATATATATTGAATATATAAACTATATTATTATCTAATATATTAAAATATAATATATTAATATAATATAATATATAAAAATTAATAAATTTTAATATTTTTTAAAAAGAGGAAGATATGGGGTCCAGGGAACAGGGGATCGAATCAAGGAGGCAAAGGGAACTGCTGGTTGACAAGATACGGAGCTCACGGGACAAGCTGCAGCAGGCCCCAAGCCAGCAGTCCAGGTGGGAGCAAGACAGAAGGTCCAGAGGAGAGATCTTTAGGAAGAGAAAATCACTAGACTGCCTAACAGATTTGGGTGTACATAGGAAAGATTTGTAAAATTGGTAGTGAATGTGGGGTGGAATTAGTGAAAATACACAAAAAACTTACCGAAAGACAATTGTTAGTTCTAGGGAGGAACACAAAAGTCTCTTACGTGACCCACTTATAAACAGCATTTTCCTAGTCATCAAAGATACGAACACTGAAGATTTATATAACCCAAATTACAATATAATTATATAATTATATTGGGGGTATATGAGAAAAAGAGACATGCGCACGTGTGTGTGTGTGAGTGTGTGTGTGGTGTGTTGTGATGTTGGTAAGTGAGTTAAATCCTAATGTTGCAAAGTGGGAAGTCAATAGACAATGATTAAAACTGAAAAAAGTCTAGAAATACCAGGATTGGAATGTTATTTAGAGATTTGAAGGTAAATGCCAGTAGAATCATTTTAAGGAGTTCCCAGAGGGGTTGCCTTTGGGAAGAGGGGAATGCAGACATTCTTTCGGAACTTTTTGACTCTCCAAACTTTGTGCATATATAAAAGCTGAGTTTTTAAAAACCAAATTAAAAGAAAAAATTTCACGCCAAAATAGGTTGGTTGGGTACACACTGTATCCTGACAGCATTGTGGGGCTTGGATTAGGAACAAGATGAGACCAGGGCCCAGGGATGGGTTAGGAAAATAGAGAGGATCTCATCTTTTGCTTTTTAAAATAATGTTCAAAAGGGGCGCCTGGGTGGCTCAGTGGGTTAAAGCCTCTGCCTTCGGCTCAGGTCATGATCTCAGGGTCCTGGGATCGAGTCCCACATCGGGCTCCCTGCTCAGCAGAGAGCCTGCTCCCTCCTCTCTCTCTGCCTGCCTCTCTGCCTACTTGTAATCTCGCTCTCTCTCTGTCAAATAAATAAATAAAATCTTAAAAAAAAATAAAATAATGTTCAAAAGATGAAATGTTCACAATTGTTCATTCTAGATTGTGGGAAAGTCGGTAAATTGCTCTGGTATTTGCTTAATCTGTACTCTTCGGTACAGTTAACATTTCTTAAATTAACATATATAATGAACTCTGTAATTACACAATTGAGGATGGAGAGCTAGCTTCAGTGCAGTTGACACACGGGACAGCTGAGCTACTAGTTTAACATGAATGGTCTTTTTTAAAAAAATGTCTGCAGGATTAATAGAAATCAGGTATCCCCATCATGGGATGCATAATAAAGACCCCTCCCTCGGGCTCTGCCTGAGTTCTCCAGACCATGCCCAGAGGCTGGGGTGTTCTCTAAGGTGGTGCATTTTTAGGGAATGTTGGTCAGGGACATGGGAGATCTGTTAGTCCGGGCGATGCTTGGTCTGGGAGCTGCCTGCGATGTCTGGAAGACTGTCATCTACAAGAGGGAGTTAGGAAAGACTAGCCCAGCCCATGTTGTCACTTAAACCTTTTTTTTTTTTTTTTAATTTGACAGAGAGAGAGAGATCACAAGTAGGCAGAGAGGCAGGCAGAGAGAGAGGAGGAAGCAGGCTCCCTGCTGAGCAGAGAGCCTGATGCGGGGCTCGATCCCAGGACCCTGAGATCATGACCTGAGCCGAAGGCAGAGGCTTTAACCCACTGAGCCACCCAGGCGCCCTCTGAAACATTTTTTTAATCGCCTTCTGTGAGTAGGACTCTGTGACTGCATTAAATTTCCACTTTCCTAAATGCAATTTTTTACACTTGTTTTCTACTTTTGTAGGAAAAACAAATAACAAAAAATACCAGTAATCTGTGCAAAAGAGCAATATCCAAGGTATGCCAGCCAGGGTATCTGGATTTGGTCTTTTGCATTTACCTGCATTTTGTTTATTTATTTTTAAGATTTTATTTATTTATTTGACACAGAGAGAGAGATCAGATCACAAGTAGGCAAAGAGGCAGGCAGAGAGGAGGACGCAGGCTCCCCGCTGAGCAGAGAGCCCGATGCGGGCCTCGATCCCAGGACCCTGCGATCATGACCTGAGCCTGAGCCGAAGGCAGAGGCTTTAACCCACAGAGCCTCCCAGGCGCCCAACATTTACCTGCATTTTAATTACTGATTGCTGATAATGGCAACTTAATGCTTGATCACTAGTATAGATGGTTGCTTCCACCTTTTCAGTGCGTTTAGGTAATCACAAAAACATGAAATGTTTTTCTTCTTGTTGCTTATTTCACAGATGTGTACAGTCTACTTTTCTAATTTAAAAAGGGTTTAGTGCTGGGCAGTGAAAGTATGAACTTAGTACCAGGGATCTTTTCTTACAAAGATATCTGGGCACTTACACACACACACACATGGATATCGAATGGGTCAAAGTATTAGATGGCATAAAATTTTTAGAGACTGGGATGTTTTCTGATCTAGAGTATTATTTTTCAGGGTATTTATTTTATTTTATTTTTTTTTTCAAAGTCCATGCTTTAAAAATATGGAACGCTTCACGAATTTGCGTGTCATCCTTGCGCAGGGACCATGCTAATCTTCTCTGTATCGTTCCAATTTTAGTATATGTGCTGCCGAAGCGAGCACAGGGTATTTATTTTAGAGCATTAATTTTTAGAGTATTAATTTTTACTCTACGTATTACATTAATTTATTGAAGCTTAAACTTAATAGCGGGGGATCTTAAACTGATCGAGGTAAAAAGGTTTCTCCTTTATTCCCTCTTCTGTAAATGAGGAGCAAGAGATTTAAAGAGAAAACAGTAACTCCTCCCAATATAACCATGAAGTAACCAGCTCACCTCTCTGAAAACCACTTACAAAAAAATAATCTCATCTGTAGTTCTACAGAACATGAAGCACACAGAGCATATAACTATCCATATTTAATTAAGGGTACGCAAACCCCTTCTACCTGGGATCAATATGCCCCTATGGTAAGCTACTTCTTTCTGATTTAAATCAGATTCAGTAACAAAAATTGTCCTGCATAGCTTTTCAGGAAAACAAGGTAAATATGTAGAAGGAAGATGACCAAGTCACATCGGGCATGGCAAGGAGACAGAACTAGCTTTTTTTGGTGTTTGAGTTTCTGTAGTTAAAAATCCGGTGCTAACTCCCTGACCGCTTCTTCCTAACTCAGCCTGCCCGGTCTCCGCACACACCTGCCCCCAAAGGGTATTAAAGCAGAGACAGGCAGAGCGCTCAGCATCTCCTAGGCTCGCCGCCTCTCCAGGCCAGCGGCGGGGTCCGGAGCATCCAGGCTCGGCTTCAACACACGCGCAAAGTGAAGATCCCACCCCCTGGGAACCTCACTCCCCTTCCACCCCGATTGTGCACAGACCCAGGCTGTGGGGTCGGAGCCGGGCCAGCTCCCGGACTGAGCGGGGCTGGGGGTGAGGGGACCCGGAGGGCGCGGCAGACGATGCACAGCCCACCGCCGCGCCGCAGCGGGGCCGACGGCTCCTACCTGGGCTTCGCGTCCGCGCATCCTCGGCCGGGGACGCGGGCTCCCG
>LNAC01000025.1:3508927-3524784 GCA_002007465.1 Ailurus styani
CGGGCCCGCCCCCGCCCCCCCGCCGCGGGGCTGCAGCCTCGGAAGGGAATTAACCCATCTGCTGGCGGAGTCACTGGGGAGAAAACCTGCGACAGGTTTGCTGACCTGGGCCCTGGACCTGGGAGGCGGGAAGCGGTGGGGTCTGCTGCCCCCTGCCGGCCGCGGCCGGGCGCGCTCTTGCGGAATTTGCCCCGAAGCGCTCCGGGAAGCTGAGCTCCCAAGGCGCTATGAAGGTGAAGGCCGGCTGCGCGTCTGGGGTTGGGGTTAAGTCTCCCCGCGTCCGAGCCGTTGCTCCAGGCGCCGGGAGCGCCCACGGGGAGGTAGTTTCAGGGCTGCGTCTCTGCAAATTCCGAGCTCTAGCACGAAGCCAACTTTCCACATTGGGCGTGGAATACAATACACTTGATCTCCTACGGTTTACCGGCTTCCAGAGGAGCAAGTCTCCGCAAAATCAGGCTTACAAAGTGTTCTTGGGAGAGGAACTTGTAGGAGGGGCTGATTCCTTGCCTAGTAGTCGTCGGGAGCATGGAACTGATGCCCTAAAAGGCATTTAGGGATATGAACAATCAATAAGGAAGGAAATGGAAAAAGGAACGTTTCGTTCCGCGGATCAGGGTTTCACTTGACACCAACACGCCCTCTGCAGGTTTGGGGATATAAAACAGAAATCAAATGAGCAGGGTGCGTCCTCCAGGACTTAAACTTGACTTGATGATGTTCAGGTAAAAACGGAAAGCAAGCTGAACTCTGCACAAGCAAGGGGCAAACTCAGTACAAGAAACTGAAATGTGCCGAGCTAGGCCGATAGTCCTTGGGCAGTGGCTCAAGAGTAAGTGGGTCTAGGCAGCATGCTTGAGGCAGTGGACCAGGTTCGGGCTCTGCTTTGTCCACCAGTCCTGGGCTTTGCCTCCTGGGTAGGGCTTCTGGGATGGTCACAGAGTTCTGCAAATGCAGTAGGCGCTCCATAAATGCTTATTCTGGGCCATGTGCTTGCTGGCCCTGTGATGATGAGCCACTGGAGGCTTTCTGCAGCAGAGAGGCCGGAGGGTCTGCTTCCGGCATTCAGCGCCCTGTCAATCCCTGCCCCATCCAGCACTAGCTGTGGGACACCAGACCACTTAGGAGCCTCTCATTTCTTTGTCAGCAATGCAAATGATAATAACAGTCCCTCTTTCTTAGAGTGAGAATGAAGAGTAAATGACATACTGTTTGTAGAGTGTTTGGGACAGAGCCTCCTAGGAGCCAGTATTCAATCAGTGTTGTTAGTATCCTTGGTGTTACCACTGCTGTTCCTTCTTCCCCCAAGTAGGTTGCAATGCAGGAATTAAAAGCAGTCACTTGAGACCCAGATGGGTGGGAGCCTGGCTCTGCCAATTTCCACTGGCCTAAGCAGGGCAAGTGAGTTTCGAGGCTCTGATCTATAAAATGGCAATGATTACAAAGAGAAGAATACTATGATTGTATCATGATGTGGGTTGTACTGTACTTAAGTCATAGAATTGTTTGTGCTCCATGCAGAGTGGAGGCCTGTAGTAAGTGGTAGCTAGTAGTAAAATAAATGTTTGTTTGTTTTAAGATTTTATTTATTTATTTGACAGAGAGAGAGACAGCGAGAGAGGGAACATGAGCAGGGGGAGTGGGAGAGAGAAGCAGGCTCCCCGCAGAGCAGGGAGCCCGATGCAGGGCTTGATCCCAGGACCATGAGATCATGACCTGAGCCGAAGGCAGACGCTTAACGACTGAGCCACCCAGGTGCCCCAAAATAAATGTTTTTAAAGGACATGTTTAGTAGCCTCTTTGTCTTATTACACTTTTCCATCTCTTCACTTAGCAGAAGGTTAATTCTTAGCTAACTGCCAGTGTCCGAACTCCGTGATATGAAGGTCGGCGACTGTCTCTGGCACTTTCTCTGCGTCTGCAGTTATTTCTGAAGAAGAGTCTCAAGGGCCTTTGGTTGTGATGACTGTGGATGATGGCCTGGGTAGGTGGAAAGGCTTCTCAGAGAAACCAAAGGCAGTAACCTTTTAGCATTTAGAGCTATTCACATACGGCATTTGGCTTTGTAAAATTGGTCAAATAAAACCGAGCAGAGTTTGCTATCATCTGGCACTCCCTGATACCTGGGAAGGATTCTGGAAGGATCTGGGCTAGAGACACCCGGCAGGAAGCCTGCAGTGAGATACTGATTGGCCATTCCTTATCTATACATCCTTTCACGACAATAGCCATACAAGTTACTGAATTGGAATGCCAACGTAGCTGATTTCTTTTTCTCTCCGGCCACCCTTAGGGATTCAGGAAGCCAGCCTGGAATGACTCAGAAGAGGGTTTTTAAAGATCCAGGGAGCTACTTTCTGATGCATGCTCTAAGACCAAGCATCTGAGAAACTATTCTATTTTTTTTTTTTTTAAGATTTTATTTATTTATTTGACACAGAGAGAGAGATCACAAGTAGGCAGAGAGGCAGGCAGAGAGACAGTCAGGGAGACAGGGAGAGGAGGAAGCAGGCTCCCTGCTGAGCAGAGAGCCCGATGCGGGCCTCGATCCCAGGACCCTGAGATCATGACCTGAGCTGAAAGCAGAGGCTTTAACCCACTGAGCCACCCAGGCGCCCTGAGAAACTATTCTTTTATGAAGGTCAGATGAGCCTGGAAAAGAAAGGACCCTCCCTCCTTTTCTCCACATATGACAGCCTTTTCTTCTTCCAGGAACCCGGAGCTCCCCAAGTTTGTAGCACACCCTACCTTAAGGCATGGCCTTTAGGGGAAAACTCACAGCATTTAGAAACACCCTGGGCGCTCATCTGACCTCAATCTAATTTTCCACCCTTGTCGTCCCTCCCGCCGCGCTGTTCACCTGCTTCGCCTCTAACCAGGACTCGCTGCTCAGATGCCTTCGAGGGCCAGGCGGATAAATGAGCCCCAGCGAGAGCCAAACACAGCTTTTATTTTTTTACTTTATTTTTTTTAAGATTTATTTATTCATTTCACAGAGAGAGAGAGATCACAAGTAGGCAGAGAGGCAGGCAGAGGGAGAGGGGGAAGCAGGCTCCCGCCAAGCAGAGAGCCCCATGTAGGGCTCGATCCCAGGATCCTGAGATCATGACCTGAGCTGAAGGCAGAGGCCTAACCCACTGAAACACCAGGCGCCCCAAACACAGTTTTTAAAAGCATAGTCATTAGCAAACTAAATCACTGTTACTCCTGCCAACTACACAAACCCCAACTCACTGTCACTTTCCTCAGAGCTGCTTCCATACCCCCACCCCAGATTCCATCAGAGCAGCTGAGGCAGGCCCAGGAGACGTTTCCTGCAGGGATGGAGGTGCTGGAAACCAAATAATCGGCCTGCCCGCTGGGCTAGGACACCCCTGAAAATGTGACCAAAACAGGCTATGCCACATCCTCTGAGAAGCGAGAGGGGTCGCAGGCTGCAGAGTCCAGACGGCATCTCTGGGCGGCCAGCCCTGGGGTTCCTCTCAGGCCCTCCACGAGCCTCCTCGTGGACTGGCTCAAGACTTCCCCCCCCCCGCCCTCATCTCCTGCCTCGGCCTGCCCTCTCATGCTCCTGCCCCTCGTACTCCGTCTCCTCTGGGCTGGCACTTCCAGTCAGGACCCTCTGGCCTCCTCATCACCCATGTGCTCTCCCGTCAGCCCCGCAATGAGGCTTTCTCCCTGGGGCTCCCTCCAGCTCCCACCCCGCATCCCCACCGACCCCCCCCCCCACCAGTTCCTGAAAGAGCTGTCTGTACGTTGTTTCCATTTTTTCCATTTCCTCTGCCACCGAGGCTTCAGCTGTGGCCTGGCTTCCACTCCCACCACTCTGCTGACCCCTCGTCGCTGAGCTCAACGAACATTTTGCAGTCCTGATCCTTATGAAGGGACATTTAGGTTGGGCAGGAGTTGGAACTCTGACGGCACTGGAGAGAGAAGAGAGTTTGGGTGTCCTTCAGCGGATCTGCAACTGAGGCTTGAATACGGATGGAGAGCAGGGGGACCCTCCTACCCTGTCTTCACTTCCCGGATGGACCTGGGGACAGAGCAGCTGCCTGGGAGAAAACTCCTGGGATGTCTACACTCTGCCTGCTGATGTTCAAGGCTGTAAAGGGGTGACCAGTTTGTGGGAAACCACTCAGCCTGCTTGAGAGAGAATGTACCGTAAAGGGGGGAAAGGACCTTATACCAAAGGGCTACCCCAACACCATGATGTCTGGTTGGAGAGACTTTTGATTCAAGACAGAATAAGGGGCTAATGCCAGAAGTCCATTCCAACCCTGAACAGTGCCAATAAGCATATACTTCAGTATGCTTTGCGAAAGGGTTTCATGTTTATGACAGTTAAAGACTGCAACACGTTGGGCCTGCCAAGAAACTGTGTTATTATATCCCTGACTTAATGTGATGGGTGGGGGGTGTTCTCTTCCCAATCAGCAAAAGCCTCCCTTTCGCGTGCGATGGAGGATTGGAGCTTATTCCCTGTGAGCCACTCAGGATAAGTAAACAAGCCCCTTTACCTAACAAAGACAGGGGGATGTTGGGGTGTTTTGACATCACTAGCAGAGGTGGGTGAGGACAAAACTCTAGCCCTATCTTCAATAGAAGTAGATGTGCTTGAAGATTCTTGGGCAAACTGTAAGAATTTGATCCATGTCTAGGTGGGAGAGGGAAGAGTTTTAGCAAATTACTTTTGATAAGCTATAGAAAGAGCTGAATTAGGGAACACAAGTAAATAGATCCAGATCGACAGTGAAACCACCATAGCTCAAGCCGCAGGGTCCCATACTTCTGTGGGCCCCTGCGGCAAACTGTGTTTTCCAAGATGGCGGCAACAGGAGCCCATTACGTATGCTCTTCTTACGGTGGACACATCTCCCGTGGACAGGTAGGGTCTGTGTGTTCTCCCCTTGAGTCTGGGCAGGCCTGCGACCATGGTGGTGGTGACACAGGTGACTTTCCAGGCTAGGTCATAAAGGAGATGAAACTTCTGCCTGATTGCCTTGGAACCCAGCTGCCACACAGCCAGGAAGCCCAGGATACATGGAGAAACTACAGGTGTTCTGGCCCATAGTCCCAGATGAGGTCCCAGTGATACGTCCACTACAAGACGTGGGAGTCAGGACACAGATGAGATGACTCCAGTCCTAGCCACCAACTGACTGCAATGTCGGAGAGACACCAAGTGAAGAACCACTGGGCTAAGCCCAGTCAACTTACATAATTGTAAGAGATGATAAAAATAATTTCTCTTACTGTAAATGACCCTGTTTTGGGGTGAGGTGATTCATTTCATAGCAATAATTTTAGCAGGCCCCTAGGAGGCTGTGGAAGGGCCCCAGCAATGTATTCATGTGATCACATGCTTTAGTAAAATTTGTAAAAGTAAGATATTTTAGCCGCAATTGGTTAAAATTTCTGTCTCGTTCCATCCTAACTTCCCCTCCATCTCTTCAAGTTAAATGGCGTTAGAATGGCCGTAGGCATTTTTGGGATTCAGCTAAGACAAACTTAGTTGGGGTTTATTTAATTTGGGCTCCGTGTGGTGTATTTGTGTGCTATGTGGTGTATTTGTGTGTATTTGTGTGCTATGTATGCCATTCTGTGTATGTTAGTACTGGCTGCCCCAGTGTAAATAGCTTCCAGAATATTCCAAACAACCGCAGTGCTGGTTCGGTGAAGCAGCAGGAACATGGGGGCAGTGGGTTGTATGGCTTTGAAATGCACAAAGCTAGAAGAGACCCCGTGGGAATTATTCCAAGTCTTACAGCTCATACGTAAGAATAGTTCAACACAGGCTTTCCTGGATNTTTTTTTTAAAGATTTTATTTATTTATTTGACACAGAGAGAGAGATTACAAGTAGGCAGAGAGGCAGAGAGACAGGGAGAGGAGGAAGCAGGCTCCCTGCTGAGCAGAGAGCCCGATGCGGGCCTCGATCCCAGGACGCTGAGATCATGACCTGAGCCGAAAGCAGAGGCTTTAACCCACTGAGCCACCCAGGCGCCCAATTATTCCAAGTCTTACAGCTCATACGTAAGAATAGTTCAACACAGGCTTTCCTGGATTTGACTGTCATCCTGAAAATTTATCTTTTCTTCGGAATAATAAGCTATGGAAGCCAAAACTTTTACAGCGTATCAATAATAAAATGCAAGGGAAGGAAGGGATTATTTTTCTATTCTCTCATACAATCTGATGTTCCAAAACCATTACTGTACCAGGATTCGATAACAAAATACACAGCCAAACATGTTAGGGAAAGAGTATTACAGAGCTGGCTGATGAATTTGATAAAAATATGTCATTTTCCTGGGTTTCTTATCTATCTGGTGGCAGCAGCAGTGGACAGAGTAAACTTTGTTGGGGGGGGCACTTCTCTCTTTAAAAGCCCTCCCTTCCCTTGGCTTCTCTGAACCTCCAGTCCCTTCTCTCCAGCTAACTGGTCCTGGTAACCTGGAGAGACGTCTCTACCTCTGGGTACTCGCTTGGTTCCGGGGTCCGTCCAGGCCCGCTTTCATCTTTCAGGGCTCCCTCACCCCCTCCCCTCATGTCCATGCAACGCATGGGCATTACAACCCGAGATTCCACACCTCCAGCCTGGCTCTTTCCCCGACTCCATCCGGCTCACTCCTTGTTGTCATGCAAATGAAGCCGTAGCCAAGAGTCAAGTAGTGGGCGTGGCTGTTTGTCAATGTCTCCTTATTTACAAAAACAGGAGGCTGCCCTGGAGGGTGGCAGTTTGACAACGCCTGCTCTCGACCCCAATACCCAGTTACTTCTGGAAGTTTCCCCTCGGACTTCCCCAAGTTCCCAAATTCATCTCATTCCCCACTCCGTGTGCCTTCTCAATGAACGATATGGTTGTCTACCAGACGCCCAGGACAAATGCGGGCACCCGCCTCGATTTCATACCCAGACTCTGTCAGTCAGTCACAAAACCCCTTCCATTCTACTTTCTAATCATCTCCCTAATCCAGTCGCTGCCTACTTTGAGAGGCCTCTGTCCCCACCCCTTCAGGCCCCGTGCTTCTCACAATCCTTGGCCGTGCTGCAGGCAGGAGGGCGCTCCTGTTCCAATCTAAAACCTTACAGCGCAGAACTATGCTATGACCCAGCAGTTGCACTACTGGGTATTTATCCCAAAGATAAGGGGTAGTGGGGCGCCTGGGTGGCTCAGTAGGTTAAAGCCTTTGTCTTCAGCTCGGGTCATGATCTCAGGGTCCTGGGATCGAGCCCCGCATCGGGCTCCCTGCTCAGCGGGGAGCCTGCTTCCTCCTCTCTCTCCGCCTGCCTCTCTGCCTACTTGTGATCTCTTTCTCTCTGTCAAATAAATAAATAAAATCTTTAAAAATAAAAAAGATATAGGTGTAGTGAAAAGAAGGGCCATATATGTACCCCAATGTTCATAGCACCAATGTCCACAATCGCCAAACTGTGGAAGGAGTTTGTTGAAGCCAAGATGCCCTTCAACAGATGAATGGATAAAGAAGATGTAGTCCATATACACAATGGAGTATTACTCAGCCATCAGAAAGGATGAACACCCAACTTTTGCATCAACATGGATAGGACTGGAGGAGATGATGCTGAGTGAAATAAGTCAAGCAGAGAAAGTCAATTATCATATGGTTTCACTTACTTGTGGAACATAAGGAATAGCACAGAGGACAGTAGCAGAAGGGAGGGAAAAATGAAGGGGGGAATTGGAGGGGAGATGAACCATGAGCGACTACGGACTCCAGAAACAAACTGAGGGTTTCAGAGGGGGGCGGGGGGGGGTGAGCCTGGTGAGGGGTATTAAGGAGGGCACGGATTGCATGGAGCACTGGGTGTTGTGCGCAAACAACGAATCGTGGAACACTTCATCAAAAACTAATGATGTACTGTATGGACACTAACATAACATAATAAAAAAATAAGGTTAAAAAAATTAAGACCCTAGGGCGCCTGGGTGGCTCAGTGGGTTGAAGCCGCTGCCTTCGGCTCAGGTCATGATCCCAGGGTCCTGGGATCGAGGCCCACATCGGGCTCTTTGCTCAGCAGGGAGCCTGCTTCCTCCTCTCTCCTCTCTCTCTGCCTGCCTCTCTGCCTACTTGTAATCTCTCTCTCTGTGTCNAAAAAAAAAAAAAATTAAGACCCTAGAGTGGTCCCTGCTGTCTGTCAGCTACAGAACCCCTTGGGCGGTGCAAGAGGCCAGCAGGATTGGACCGCCCCCTCAATTAGCCACCAGTTCCCTCTTCCAGCCTAAATTACTTTCAGCTGCCTGGACCTCTTGCCTTGGGGACTTGGCCCGTTTATTCCTTCTCCTCACTTCTCACCCCTCCTCCTTGTCCTGGATGTCACTCCCTCTGGGAAGTGTGAGCTCACACTTGAAGGCGAGGCGAGGCTCCACCTGCTCCAGGGAAACTGGACCTCAGCGGGTGTGAGCACTCACCACACTGCTCTACGATCCAGCTTACCACTGCACGTTGGCCCCATGTCCATTAGGTGGACACTCCCGGAGAGGGGGGCTCCTGTCTCCTTCCCTCGTGTGCCCTGCTCTCGGCACAGATCACTGTGGACGCTGGGAAGGCTTCTACCCAGGAGGATTGCACAGAGCAACGTTCCTTTGCGTGGAAACCCGAGGCCCCCCACACACAGCTGCCCCTCCCATCCCAACCTCAAGCTTCACTCCAGGACCTTCTCACGGTTCGCCTCCGCTGGACTGTGAAGTTGGGGCTGCTGAGAGGGAGATGACGGAGGTGTCGTTATGTGGGGTCCACCCTGGGGGGGTGTTTCACCTGTGTGCAGAGATGGCAGGGATCCCTTGAGCACCTGGGAGGCTAGACTCCTCCAGCCTCTGCATTTGAACCCCACATGCCGGGCTGCTGCGGCTGGGTAGCTCAGCCAGGCCTTAATAATTGTCTGGCCTTGGAGGAGGGGGTTGTGGGAGCGGGTAGAGGAGCCTCTCCCATCCCACCCACACTTCCCCTGTGCTCACAGAAATCAACCAAAGGTTGAGCCCTGGACTCTTTTTTTTTTTTTTTTTTAATTTATTCATTTGACAGAGAGAGAGAGATTACAAGTAGGCAGAGAGGCAGGCAGAGAGAGAGGAGAGAGGAGGAAGCAGGCTCCCTGCCGAGCAGAGAGCCCGATGTGGGCCTCGATCCCAGGACCCTGGGATCATGACCTGAGCCGAAGGCAGCGGCTTTAACCCACTGAGCCACCCAGGCGCCCTGGACTCTTTTTTTTTAAAGATTTTATTTATTTATTCATTTGACACACAGAGAGAGATCACAAGGAGGCAGAGAGGCAGGCAGAGAGAGAGAGGAGGAAGCAGGCTCCCTGCTGAGCAGAGAGCCCGATGCGGCCTAGATCCCAGGACGCTGAGATCATGACCTGAGCCAAAAGCAGAGGCTTTAACCCACTGAGCCACCCAGGCGCCGGAGCCCTGGACTCTTATGTAGAAACTCTATACCTTTAGATTCTCCCTGGACAAGTTTCTGTATTTCAGGAGCACTTTCTAATATCATGGAAGCATTTACATCATCCTGAGTCTTCTTAAACATATACATGTATGTCCAAATATGTATACATATATCCAAACATATGCATACGTACCCAAATATGTATGCACGGCATCCAAATATGTACACGTATAGACAAGTGCAGACAAACATATGCAAATATATCAACATACAGACTAATATATGTATGTATGCGTATACAGATAGACTTTTTAGATCTCATTCTGAAATAATCACGAACACACAAGAAGTCACAAAAACAACGCGAAGACGTTCGGTGTCCCGGTGACCCAGCACCCAGCTCCTCCGAAGGCGAAGACGCACATAGCCAAAGTTCATGGTCAGTGCCAGGAAACTGCTGTTGGTGCCGTGTAACGCGCTAGTCCACAGGCCTTACTCAGATTTCACCAGTTTTTTATACATGCTCATTTTTTCTTAAAACGTGTTGATGTTTTCTACAGGTCTTGTTCCTTTCAAGTACTCTGAACAAAGACTTTTGTGACGATTAGCTTAGACAACAATGAATTTTGGAGATGGAAAGACGACCTGGTTTCTCTCTTCGTTTGATCTGTAATGACTCTGGACCTCAGAGCAGAAAGGACGGCTGCCTGAATCTCTGGGGATTCCTCGTGCCAACTCAGTGTGGGCTGGTAAATTACCTGAGTGTTACTGTCTTCTTCTCTGCTAATATTTTTCTTTTTTTTTTCTTTTTTTCTTTAAAGATTTTATCTATTTATTTGACACAGAGAGAGAGAGATTACAAGCAGGCAGAGAGGCAGGCAGAGAGACAGGGAGAGGAGGAAGCAGGCTCCCCGCCGAGCAGAGAGCCCGATGCGGGCCTCGATCCCAGGACGCTGAGATCATGACCTGAGCCGAAAGCAGAGGCTTTAACCCACTGAGCCACCCAGGCGCCCTGCTAATATTTTTCTTAAGCAGATCACAAATCTAATGAGGAGGTATCTGATAAAGACGAATTTGTTTTTCAAAAATGAATCAGCATCTTGATTTCGACAAGCACGAGTCAATTAAGAAAATATCACCTTGCTCAACACTGAATTAGTTAGTCTGGTCTTACTTAGAAAGTGCGCCCGGACGGGTTACATTTTAACCCCTGTGCTAACTGAGCAGCCCTCCTGTCTCTTTACAGGAGCTGAGAGCTGATAAGGATCTCATTCCATAGTCCCAGAGACTAAGGAACAAAGGCTAACAAATTCGAAAGAAAGGTTGGAGACAGAAATGAAAACCACCTTCAGATTAATGAGGCCATGTTTCCAAGGTGATATGCTCTAAAAAATTAACACAGTAAAAGCAGTCCGAAAATTGACATCAAGGGCCAAGAAAAACTTGCTTAGAACCCTTGCAACCATGAAGGTAGACTCTGTTTGAACCCTTAATGGATTCATGAATTTGGGGCTAGTTTCATTTTGAAATACATGGTCTTATTGGGGATACTCAGAGATGGTCATGGTAAGGAATGAGCTCTCTTAGAATGACAGGTCCTGGAGGGCCAAGCCTGGCCTAGGAGGAACTCTGCGGGGGCTGGAGGAAAGGGGACAGTCAGTCAAGAAAGGTGACAGGTGAGAATGTGAGGCCAGCAACAGAAGGTTCTCGCATCGTGAAAACATGTCATCTGGGAAGTTGTGACCTGGCCACAGCTTCCCCCTCAGTCACGGCGGGTGCAGGTAGCACGGAGGGGGCATCTCCGCTTCACTCTTCTGCTGAGATGGACCCTGCGGGGTGTTCTTAACTTACCTCTAAGGGACTTGCAAAGAACGCCCCATTTAAACGCCCGGAGGGAAGGTGCTCCCTAATTCTTCCCTTTCTGAGGAAACCGGACGGATCTGGATCTCGGCTGCAGGCCCCAAGCTGGGCAGAGCTTAGGAAGTTGGCTTCATCTTCCATCTGACTTTGATGTCCTTATGGTTGGCTACAGAGTACAGCAGAAATCTTCACAGATCTTAGACGCAGAAGTTTCCTGGAGTTTCTTTAGGGAGAGACTGTGATATGTACCTTTTATGTGATCTCAAAGGAGCCCAGCATACAGGAGGTGGTCAGTAAATACTTAATGAATCGGACTCAATAAGAGTACATATCTCAGGGCCCCCGGGTGGCTCAGTGGGTTAGCCGCTGCCTTCGGCTCAGGTCGTGACCCCACTGAGCCACCCAGGCACCCTAAATAAAATCTTTAAAAAAAAAAGAATACACATCTCAGAAGCTGTTCCACCTGCTAACAGTGTGCAGAGTGGATCTCTCTTTAGCTCTTTCCTCAGTTTTTGCCACTCTTTCAGGGGGAAAATGACTTACTTTGAATTAACTGTCTTTACAGTGTTGGGCAGAACTACTGCCCAACATCCGTCTACGAGTGCCAGTGTGGGATTCCTATGAATTATCTAGAATATTCCCCTGCTTCATGCCTACCCTCTGCCCCTGGAGCTAAATCACGGAGCGCCGTGTCCTAATGGAAATCTCGAGAACCCCTCTCTAGTACACACGTGAGCGATGCGTTCCTCTTGGCCCTTCCCCTTGCACACGACAGCATCTGTTGGCACACTTGCCAACCTCTGCTTCATGTCTGTCTGTGCTCTCACGGTGCTGATATATTACAAAGGGGGTGAAGAACGTGCAGTCACGAGACCCAAGCAGGGCAACCTGATTCCCAAGATAACATTTGTAGAATCGGGCGCCTGGGTGGCTCAGTGGGTTAAAGCCTCTGCTTTCGGCTCAGGTCATGATCTCAGCGTCCTGGGATCGAGGCCCGCATCGGGCTCTCTGCTCAGCAGGGAGCCTGCTTCCTCCTCTCCCTGTCTCTCTGCCTGCCTCTCTGCCTACTTGTAATCTCTCTCTCTGTGTCAAATAAATAAATAAAATCTTTAAAAAAAAAAACAACATTTGTAGAATCAAATCATTCTCAAAGCTTCCAGGAGGAGAGGGGGCGAAAGGCCTACCACCACCACCCAAATAAAGCAATAAAACAGGAAAAGGAACATTGCCTGGATATAGAATTTCTGATCACATTGTTCCTGAGATGCTTCATCCATGAGACAGGACTGAGATAGTTTACCATTTATTTGTTTGTTTGTTTGAAGTAGGCTCCACGACCATGAGATCAAGACCTGAGCTGAGATCTGGAGTCGAATGCTTAACCAACTGAGCCACCCAGGTGCCCCAATAGGAAAATATTTTATTTTATTTTTTTTAAAGGTTTTATTTATTTGACACAGAGAGACAGATCACAAGTAGGCAGAGAGGCAGGCAGAGAGAGAGAGAGGAGGAAGCAGGCTCCCTGCTGAGCAGAGAGCCCGATGCGGGCCTCGATCCCAGGACCCTGGGATCATGACCCGAGCCGAAGGCAGAGGCCTTAACCCACTGAGCCACCCAGGCGCCCAGGAAAATATTTTAAATGGAGACAAATGCATACAGGAAGCATTATGTATTAGTAAGATCTGCTTCCCCTCCAAAGAACTTTCTTAAAGACATCAGCATAATCCCCCTAAACAACCTTTTGAATATTTTAAGAAAAAGAGTCTTCCCAGTTCTGACTCCTCAACTTGCTTCCACGCTGTGTCCCCATGGTACACCAGGCCATTTGGGGACAGGGCCGGGTGAGGGAGGAGAGTTTGAAGAGAGGAGAAAGTTTGGATAAATAGAAAACCAGGAAATGTGATTAAATCATCCCTGCTGCTCGCAATAGTCCAGCTTCTTGTTCTCCAACATGTTTTGTTCTTGAGAATTCTGCACGGTGCTTTTTCACCCCAGGAAATTCTGCCCTAGGCTTGGCGCCTACCTCGACACTCTGCTAGTTAATTTATAGAAAGAAATTTCATAGCTTAGAGAGAGGAGTATTTCTTATTCTTATTTCACAAATAAAATAGAATCCACTGAACTACTAAATATTTTTGAACCCTGCAATAGTTTTAAAGCAAGCGTGTACTACCTGGTGATCGCAGCCTCAAGTTGGAGCAAAAGTACAGAACCAACAATTAAACTTGAGATAGACTCTTTAAACTTAATTTTACCCCTCTTGCTTTGTTTTCTGAGAATGAGAATGTAACGCACCGTGAATTTATTTGGGGAAAAGACCAATATTTCTACAACATCATTTATAATTATGGAAAACATATGAGACCACTGGACATAAAGACACTTTGATAATAATAAAGTATTTTAACTTTCTAGTAATTTCTACGTTGTTTGGTAAGATGTGGGGATGTGGACAACAAGGCCCTAGCTTATGTTTATTTTTATTTTTTAATTTTTTTAAAGATTTTATTTATTTAATGCATGGAGAGAGATGGCAAGTAGGCAGAGGCAGGCAGAGAGAGAGGAGGAAGCAGGCTCCCCGCTGAGCAGAGAGCCCGATGCGGGCCTCGATCCCAGGACCCTGAGATCATGACCTGNGAGCCACCCAGGCCCCCCTAGCTTATATTTATAATCTAAGGCCTACAGGGTCTCAACCACTGGCAGCTGAGTAACCTTAACAGTTGAACTTCCTTAGCCTGAGTCCCCTTATTAAAGTGGAAATATTAATATTGCTTGTGTTGAAGGTTGAATGAATCTGTGCACCTCTCAGCAGAGTGTCTGGGCTGGGCAAGTTCTTAACAAAGGTTGGCTATTAGTGTAATTTTTCTTTCTGTTTTTTCTTTTTACCTAAAGCCGGGGAAGGAGAAGAGGAAGGAAACAAGACCCAGTAGGAGAGACGGTGGGCTGGGGGTTGTGGGGAATCGGGAGATAAGCAGGCAGCCTGCGGCAGTGAGGTGGGCTGGGGGTTGTGGGGAATCCGGAGATAAGCAGGCAGCCTGCGGCAGTGAGGGGCGGGCCTGCTTTCACCACTTCCCAGCATCTATTACAGATTTGGATTTTGTAAGATCCACCAGCCAAGGTAATGTTTGAACCCTTCAGAGCACAGTGGCACCGGGCGTTTCAGAAAATAATTAACCCCATGCGATTATCTTATTTGTGGATGTGTTTCCTCTCCGGTAAGTCAATAACATCTCTGGATTGGGACACCCAGTTTTCTGGGCACTGCTGGCCAGTCCCAAAATGGAACATAAGGAAGTGGTCCTTCTACTTCTTTTATTTCTGAAATCAGGTAAGACAAATGATTTTTTAAAATTTTAATTAAAATGTTTTTCCTAGGAATGACCTAAAAATAGTCCACATGATGGCTTTCTGAGCAGCTGGTTTAATTTAGCTTTTGATTCCCAAGTGTCCCAAATCAAAGTCTGCATGTATGATTGAAAAGTTCTTTAATGGGGTGCCTGGGTGGCTCAGTCGGTTAAGCGTCTAAGCCTTCAGCTCAGGTCATGATCCCCGGGGTGCTGGGATGGAGCCCCGAGTCGGGCTCCCTGCTCAGCGGGGAGCCTGCTTCTCCCTCTCCCTCTGCTCCTTCTCCCTGCTCATGGCCTCTCTCTCTCTCTCAAATAAATAAATAAAATCTTTACAAAAATAATAAACATTAAAAAAAAAGAAAGAAAAATTCTTTGGGAACTGAGCTTAATTAAGTTCCCCGTGAGTGCTAAAGACCAGTGCGCAGGGGAAATGATGAATGACTTTTTAAATTGACAAGAGTGCTTGTCAGGGATGGTTGTTGCGGTTGAAACAGCTGCCCACAGAGCCAGCACCCCAGAAAGTTGTGGGCGCGCTGCCTGGCTCTCAGTTCCATTAACTGAGACCACTTTCGTTAGCGTGTTGTATTCTCTTCACTTTAGATGTAAGTGGTGAAATATTTCTTTGTGTTCTCTGACCAGTGTGTGGGGGGTTCCCTGCCTGCTGAGGCTTGACGAGAGCCTGCCATATGTCTAGGTTTGCCTCTTAGGTCTGGAGAAACCACACACGTCGATTTGCCAAACGATGCGTGCACGTAGGAATTCCATAAGCCTTCATGCTTGAGGGAAGCGAGGCACATTTTTATATGTGTGTGTGTGTGTCCTTAGATAATACTTGCTTATTTGGCTGATGCAGTAGGTAGGGCAGTAATCTTCACCCCCATTTTACAGAAGAGGAAATCCATATTTAGGAAAATTAGGTCATTTCTCTTTTGACCAAACTTCCAAATCCAGGAAGTGAAGATACCAGAATTTGAACCAAAGTTTTTCTAGAAGGAATCTGGTGCTCTTCTCACTTTTCAACTTTGTTTATACTTCCTTTAAAATATTCTAAACATGTCCTTAGAGTTTTGTGGGGTTTTTTGACAGCTTTACGAGAATATAATTCACAAATAATCCCCCATTTCAAGCATACAATGCAGTGGTTTGCAGAGTTGTGCAAATATCGCCACAAAACATTTTTGAGGGCGCCTGGGTGGCTCAGTGGGTTAAAGCCTCTGCTTTCGGCTCAGGTCATGATCTCAGCGTCC
>LNAC01000025.1:3529037-3560468 GCA_002007465.1 Ailurus styani
TTTTAATGATTTTTATGTATGTATGTATGTATGTATGTATTTGACAGAGAGCACAAGTAAGGGAGGGGCAGAAGCAGAAGGAGAAGCAGGCTCCCCGCTGAGCATGGGGCCCCACTCGGAGCTCAATCCCAGGACCATGGGATCATGACCTGAGCCAAAGGCACACACTTTAACCGACTGAGCCACCCAGGTGTCCCCTATGTTTGTTTTTTAAACCACACCCTGACCTATAGAATTTACCCACGTGCACCTCTTCTCAGAAATGAGAATTCAAATGGGGGGAAATACAAGATGAAGGCATGGACCTGGGTCTGAAAACTCAACTTCTCCATAATCCTTTGAAACCTTTTTCTAGTGCTTTCTGGTACCTTAAATTTTAATTACATCAGCCAACTTCCTGTTCAAGAGCCACCTTCCAGTTTGGAGTATCTTAAATTGGGAGAGGACAGATAGCAGAGGGAAGGGAGTGTGGCCTCCAGATGACTTGTCTCTGCGTTGGCCCTGTGCCCTTGTGTTTCCAGGCCTTTCTGAGAATGAGGGGCTGACCCCTAATGATCCTTCCTACTGGATAATTTTCATCAGTATCTACACATGCTCCAGAATGTCTCATCTTTAAAAAAAAATTCCTTGACTACACATGCGCTCTGGGAAGAGCCCCTGTCACAGCTGGGCTCCTGAAGGCTTGTCTCCTCATGTGGCTCCAGGGCTTCTCCTGGTGACTCTTCAACACGCTCAGCCTGGCTTTGGTCCGCACCACCGCCCTGCAGGTGGTCAAGGCTGCCATGTTGCCTAATCCCCTTAGGCAAACTTGAGGCATCGTAGCTGTCTTCATTAAACTCTTGGGGCCTCTCACCCTGGAGAATCTCAAGGGTTCCACACCAAAAGCAGGGAGGGCGCCATCTTTAGGCTGGCAACTCACCAACATTTTTATATCTCATGCCAGAACCACTCAGAGCATGTCATTATCAGCCTAAGTAACAGTCACAACCAAAGCTTATCCTGTTGGCAATCAAGTACTGGTCTCTGAGTTGGGTTTATAGTTGGGGATGGACAAATCAGCACCAGTAATTGCAAACACGGGGGCCACTGGTGGCCTCTAACTGTTCCATGAAGGCGTGACAATCCACAGCAAATAAATCAAATATATTCTTATTTAAGGTTTCATAGCCACAAATGTAGTAACAGAAGTTGTTCAATAATCCTAATCTATTAATCTATCAATCCACTTGCTCTTTTAATACAACTCAACCTCAGAGTGGAACTGTTTTCTTGACTCAACATTTTTCCTCATGACACCCGTTATGCTCTCCAGGAAAGCAGCAAGTTTTATACAATTGATGTAGAGCAAATAGAGGACTTCAAAGGCCTGCTGACTGAACCGTGGTGTTGATGAATCTCACCTGGTTATCCCGCCTTCATCTTCCGTTTGCAGGTTGTGGGGATCCCCTTGATGACTTCGTGAATACGCAGGGGGCGTCCGTGTTCAGCCTCACGAAGAAGCAGCTGTGGGCAGGAAGCATAGAAGAATGTGCAGCAAAGTGTGAGGAGGAGACAGAATTCATTTGCAGGTATTCTTTCGGTGGTTGGTCAGTGGTGGAAATGTCATTTGAGACACCATTATTTTGATAACGAGAAGTTTGCCCTGGGATTTATTAACAAAAACAGGATTTAAGAGGCAAGAGGCATTTCATGGGATTGGAGTTTGGAATCTGTGTTTGCTCCCTGGGCTGGAAGTCATGGGAACAGTTGCTTGTTAGAGTTTGTCTGCTTCCCCTTCAGAAAAATGCCCCTGAAGACTGTTATTTTTACACATGACGTCACCAGCTACCACTCTGAGTTCTGGTTTTTGACATCATCAGTAAATATTTAATGAGGTTCTTGTGACTGGAAGTGTCCCGGCCTAAGGAACAAAGAGGCAGAGATACAGTGACCCCACATATGGGATATGTATGATCCCTGTCCGTATATGATGGATCTTTGTGTAGTTGCAAGGTCCAGTGCTCACCTTTTTTGGTATTTATGGTGTAGTCACAGAAGTTGGACAAAATGTAAAAATTTAAAAAAATATATGCAGTGCAAGGTGTCGGTAAGTGACACAGTCAACGTGTGCTCTATAAAGATTCAGAGGAAAGAACAATTCCTAAGGATTGAGGGGGCTGGAGAAGGCCTGGGGAGGGGGAGGCGCTGAGCGAGGCTTGGAAGGGTGAGTGACGTGTACTGATGAGGCAGGAGGCATTCTGGGTCCAGAACAGGACCAAATGGACCACATCAGCTGCAGAAGGGCTCGTGGAGGAGATGGGGCTGGAAAGACAGTCATGAATGCCAGACTGAATGGTCACAGCAGGACCACGGGGGTGGGCAAGGCGGGGAGAGGTGAAGGGAGAGGAGATGACGTGCAGAGGCTAACGTGGAGGGGACTTTATAGGAAGGGGAAATTCTAGCAGCCCAGAAGTCCACCATAAACCATCTCGGAAAAGGGTTCAAAGCAATCAGAGTGGCTGCTTTCCAACTCAAAAGCAAATATTCTGGCACCTAAGTGAAGAAGGAACAAAGTAGTTGAACCAGAAAGAACATGTGGAGGAGGAGGAGGAGGTACAGGTAGAAGGAAACCAGAGGAACTACCTGTCCAGCATCCTTTTCCAGCACTTCCTCGACGGGGCCGCATTTGATGGGAAGTGACCATTCCAAACTCCTTGACCCATCGAAAGATAGTTATCTTTTGAGTCTCCTAATTATTAACAGAAGGTTACTTTCCTTAAATAGGGGAAAACATTTTTGGGGGGCTTTCCTGATTGTCTTCCACAGGTCATTCCAATATCACAGTAAAGAGCCACAGTGTGTGATCATGGCTGAAAACAGCAAGTCTTCGGCAGTCTTAAGGATGAGAGATGTGTTTCTATTCGAAAAGAAAAGTGCGTACAACGTTTTCCTCCTCCTCCTCCTCTTCCTCCCCACCCTTCTCCTTTCCATTCCCCTTTCCCCTCCCCTCCCATGGCCTCTTTTGTATCTGGAGTTTATCAGACCAGAGAACCGAGGCGCTATCATGCAGAGAAATTGAATTCAGGCTCAGGATAAGATTTGGTCACTGATCCCATTTGTCAAGGAGAGGATATGACTCCTCTTNGTTTATCAGACCAGAGAACCGAGGCGCTATCATGCAGAGAAATTGAATTCAGGCTCAGGATAAGATTTGGTCACTGATCCCATTTGTCAAGGAGAGGATATGACTCCTAGATTCCATTTTTCTTGATTTAAAAAGGAAGGAATTCTGGGCGCCTGGGTGGCTCAGTGGGTTAAAGCCGCTGCCTTCGGCTCAGGTCATGATCCCAGGGTCCTGGGATCGAGGCCCACATTGGGCTCTCTGCTCAGCGGGGAGCCTGCTTACTCCTCTCTCCTCTCTCACTGCCTGCCTCTCTGCCTACTTGTAATCTCTCTCTGTGTGTCAAATAAATAAATAAAATCTAAAAAAAAAAAAAAAGGAAGGAATTGGACTGGCAAAATCACGTCTACCTCTAGGACCTGGAAAAGAAGATAGTCAGTATTTTATCTTATTTTTGAGGACAGGGGAATCTGAGTGTTCCTCACGATCTTGGCTTTTTAGCTCCAGGGACCACAGTCCCTGGACCCTAGCTTCTGAACCGAAGCCTGTGGAAATAGAAACACTGAGGTGTCCTCGGTAACATTGGGATACAGACAAAAATCCTTACTTTAATTTTCTAATATTTCCAGTGTCTTTTGTTCACGGTCTCGATTTTCCTCAGACTCAGAAATGTGATCTTTTGAAGACGTCCAAGAGCTGCAGTTCTTTTTCTATCGTTTCCTTGAAAATTCTAGATCAGTATTCCCATTGTTTAGGATAACAGATGGCCTAGATTCCTATGGAAATTGCATGACTTTTTTGAGATGGCAAAATTCCATTAAGTATGTCTGAAGATTTGAGTCTGAACATATGACCCTTTAAACACAGCCCTGTGTTCTGTTGTTGGCTGGGACTGAGAAAATTTATAACAACAACGTAGCTCTCTACTCTGTATCACGGGTATTAAAGAAACATCCTCTTTCACTTCTTCTTGACCGTGACCTGCAACATTCTCTCTAGTGTCAACACAGAACTCCAGATATGTTTTTTTGAAGTATCTCTTTAGGTTAGGGTTATTTCTATGTGTCGGTTCATCTTCTGAGGTTGAATTAGCTGTGTGCCTGCCATTCTCCTCTTATCACGGTTTAACCCCAATTCTTGAGATTAAAGCACAGAGCAACTCTAAAGTTCATCCGTTGAAGCTATTCATTTTTTTTTTTTTAAAGATTTTTTTTTTATTTATTTATTTCACAGAGGGAGAGAGATCACAAGGAGGCAGAGAGGCAGGTAGAGAGAGAGGGGGAAGCAGGCTCCCCGCTGAGCAGAGAGCCCGATGNNAGGACCCTGAGATCATGACCTGGGCTGAAAGCAGAGGCATTAACCCACTGAGCCACCCAGGAGCTTGAAGCTATTCATTTTTACAAAGAGTAAAGGATGAGTTGTATAGGGTTACCTACTAGATTAAAAAGGGGGGGAGCCGGTGTGATTTTCCCTGCAAAATGCTAACATTTGAATAAATCATTTGTAAATTGTTAACCAGAAAGAACAGGGGGCTGACCGCTGGGCTTAGTTTGAATAGCCGAATAGTTGCTTGTTTTCAAGGTGATGGAAAGGATCAAAAGGTTATATAAACTCTGGTGGGTACATACAAACAAGAGAGGTGAAAAGTCAAAAGTCAGCCATTCTGTGGCACTTGCTTCTTTACCGTAGCCCATCGACCCACTGCTAAATTACCGGCCTGGGTTTTTCTGGGAACAGTCCATTTCAGCTCACCTCTGCATCTGCCCCTGGCCCACACGGCCATTGCCACCACTGTGATCTAAGTGGTCATTGTCACTGGCCAGGCCACGTTAGCGGCTGGGCCGTAACTGCCCTGCTTTCAGCTCCTTGTGTCCTTAGAATAAAACCCAGATACTTAACCAAACGCTACCGGGGCCTGTGTTATTTGAGCCCGCCCCCTTTGCTGGGTTCACTAGGCTTCTCTGCACTGGGCTTCCCAAATTCCAGGCACACCCCCCCCCCCGCTGCCAAGCCCCCTCTTCTGTTCTTATCTTCCACATCTCAACTCAAGCATCCCCTTCTTTGAAAAGCCTCCCCTGACCCCTGGGCCTCCAGAGTACCTTGAATTTACACTTCTGATCAGTGTAATATGTCTACTGTAATAATGGCTCTCAGTGAAGACACACTGCAGTCTTTATACATAGTCTTGGGTTAAAAGCATTTGTTTGCTATCAGTGTGTTAGAAGAACTTTCCCTCGGCAATTGATCGATGAATTAAAAAGCTTGGCTGAGGTGGGAAATCATGAAAGATGACACACATACACCTTAAATATTTTATATTTTCATAGAAAATGTAATTTACATGGACACCTTTTATGTAGAGTAGCGGCTTCTTTCTTTGAATATGGGGCCACCGACAGCAGTTACCTGGGGCATTCCTTGAATCAGCTGTGTTCTAAGTGAGTTGTCTGGGAGAATTGGTTTCCTTCTCTTGGAAGTGGAGCAAGGTCTAGAGACATCTATTAACCTGACTGTAAGATATCTTTGTAATTTTAGGATTTCCCACCCAAAATTCTATAGCCCACTGTAGGACTGGATTACCCTTAGTGGGCTTGATAGCCTTTTTCAAAATACTGTTCAAGTCTCTCAAGTCCTTAAAAGCATTCATCTTGTTTTTTTTAAAGCAATTTTTTTTACATTCATTTCTCAGTTTATTTTTTTTTTGTTTTTAAAAGATTTTATTTATTTATTTAACAGAGAGAGACAGGTTACAAGTAGGCAGAGAGGCAGGCAGAGAGGAAGAGGAGGAAGCAGGCTCCCCGCTGAGCAGGGAGCCCGACGCGGGCCTCGATCCCAGGACGCTGAGATCATGACCTGAGCCGAAGGCAGAGGCCTTAACCCACTGAGCCACCCAGGCGCCCTCATTTCTCAGTTTAGATCATCTTTAATCAACTGTAGCTGTATAAAAAGTTGTGCCAATGAAAATAGTTGATTCTTATATACACAAACCCCGTTTGGTGGGGACAGGAGTGGGGGGGACACTGGAAAGTGACCCGCCAGCCCCAGGGTCTACTTTACCACATGTGGGACACAAGTGAGCATCAGACCGTGTATTTTTTTTTTAAGATTTTATGTATTTATTTGTCAGAGAGGGAGGGAGAGAGTTGGAGCTTCTTGGCTAAGTGGAGGCTAGCTCAGAGTGTCTACTGTCCACATTTAAAGTGTATGACTCTGCTTGGCAGTTTCTCACATTTAAAACACCGGGGCCCTCAAAAAATAGATGTGGCTTGGATCTCTTTCCAGCTCTGAAGAGCCTGCTTCCCCCCACTGCCTGAAAAGTCCCTGCCCCGTTCCCCTTCACTCCATCCTCACACTGTTGGTTTTCTGTGTCACGTGTGTCACCGTGAAGGTACCTCATTTCATACCGCGGGACTTACCAGCCCCTCTGGGTCCCCTAGAGCGTCAGCTCCGTGAGGGCAGCGCCTCCCTTCTGGTCTCCGTGTGTCTCCTGCACCCAGCACCGTGCCTGGTACCCAGAGGGGCTGTAGCTTTGAATAAATAAATCTCAGCCCCAGCAGCCCAGTGAACTGCCGCTCTTCCACAGACGGGGCACCAGAAGACTCTCTTTGAGACTGGGGAAATGGTGTCTCCTTTGCGAGTCCTTTCAACAGGCCCGAGAGGTGCAAAGCTTCCTGGTGGTGTTTCTTGTGGAGGCCTTGCCCACCGTGTGGGTCCCCTTCAGTCTATCTTTCAGAGTGTAAGACCGGAAATGGGAAGACCTACAGGGGGACCATGTCCAAGACGAAGGATGGCGTCGTCTGTCAAAAATGGAGTGACAGTTCTCCACACCAACCTAAGTAAGACTCTGATCTCCGTGTTCACCTGTGATGTTTACAATGATCCCATTACTTTTCAATCACACCTTTGCAAAGGAGCAAAGAGAATATAAAGGAAAACCAGATGAAAACCAGAGGATCTTGCAATTCGCTTATTACCTTTTTTCCGCTTTCCTGCAGGATGGCATTAGGCGACATTAGTGGTAATGATTGTCATCCATTCTCAGTGGTGATGCTTATCAAGGAGGAAGTTAGTGTCTGCTAACCCCTCCCCATCAAATTGCCTTTATTCTATCTCTATGAGATGGGCAGATATAATATTCCCAACACATAGAGCTTACAGAGGAAAAGTGATGAAACCAAATGGCCAAATCGTGGAGTGTCGGGGGCTTTAGAGACAGTCTAGGCCTCTCGACCCTCACAGGGGAGGGCGTTGAGGTCCTGAGAGGTGCACTTTACCAAAAACAGGCGCNAACCCCTCCCCATCAAATTGCCTTTATTCTATCTCTATGAGATGGGCAGATATAATATTCCCAACACATAGAGCTTACAGAGGAAAAGTGATGAAACCAAATGGCCAAATCGTGGAGTGTCGGGGGCTTTAGAGACAGTCTAGGCCTCTCGACCCTCACAGGGGAGGGCGTTGAGGTCCTGAGAGGTGCACTTTACCAAAAACAGGTGCATCGAAGCACAGACACGAAATCGGGCATTTAGATTCTAAGTCTCAGGCTTTCCATCGAATTTTTATCTCTGCACAGCTACTCATTTCTAGAACTGGAAGTGAGCTTAACTCTACACACCCCCACACATATGGAATCAGACAGATGGGCTGTGACTTGAGATGCTATTTACTAGGTGTTTGCACTGAGGCAAGATAAATTTTGTTTGGCATTGGGCCTCAATTTTCTCATCCATAAAATAGGCATAATAAGACCTTCCCAGGAGGGGTTTTGCTAAGGCTAAATGAGAGGGTGCATAGAAAGATTTCAGTATTGCTTAGCACAGAGTCACACAGACAGAACAGCATTAACTACAACTATTTGTACAGGGAGAAGGGCAACTGACAGAAGCGGGTGTTTGGAAAGAATCAAGAAGTTGGCAGGCTTTTGAGGCCTTTGTATTTCTAGTGACTGTGCATAAGAACCCTTTGTCTCTGCTTCTAAGACTCCGCTGTCCATACAGTAATAATGGTAATATTAGCGACTGGATGGAAACAGCCTACCTGCAGAGAATCGGAAATCAGACAACGAAGAGTGGAAATGCATGAGCCTCATGAGAGTAGCCTCTCATTCTGCCTTCCTAATAACATACTGATTTTTAAAACACACTTGACCCTTGAACAACATAGGATTAGGGCCGCTGACCCCCCGTGCCATTGAAAATCCGTGTACAGTTTCTGACTCCCCCCAGACTTAACTGCTAATAGCTTACTACTTACTGGCAGCTTTCCTGAGAGCATACCGGTCAATGAACACACATTTCGTATGTTTCATGCATTCGGTGCTGTGTTCTTAGAGTAAAGTAAGCTAGAGAAAAGACAGTGTTCCTAAGAAAATCACAGGGAAGAGAAGAAAACATGACAGCGCTGTACCGTATTTATTGTAAAAAAAATCCACTTGTAAGTGGAGCCATGCAGCTCCTGTCCACGCTGTTCAAGTATCCGCTGGATAGTGAGGGGTTCTTTGCCACCCTCCACAGATACACACCCCAGAAGTACCCCTTGGAGGGGCTGGAGGAGAATTACTGCCGGAACCCAGACAACGACGAGAAGGGGCCCTGGTGCTACACCACAGACCCAAACCTGAGGTTCGACTACTGCGACATTCCAGAATGCGAAGGTCAGGCTCTCAAACCTGCTTTCCCACCTGCCCTTGATCTGTACTTTGCTGTATAGCGATTCCCATACAGGGACATTGTTAAAAACCGACTAGTGGGCGTGTTTGACAAAATCGAGTAAGGTATATATCTCTTGGAAAAGACCAAAAATTTGCTCAGACCCCCCCCTCCTTTTTGAACTTAATTATTTCATGCTACATCGGTATGTAGAAATAACCAACTAGATATAAATTCTAAATATGATTTCTTACGCTTAAAGTTCTTAACACGGTATAAAGCCAAAAACAGACTTGGAATTAAATAGTTAAAATGAAACCACAATATCAGGGCACCTGGGTGGTGCAAGTCAGTGGACATCTGTCAAACTCTTAGTTTTTGCTCCTGGTTGTGAGATTGAGCCCCGCGTCAGGCTCTGCACTCAGTAGGAAACCTGCTTGGGACTTTCTCCCACTCTGCTTCCCCACCCCCCTCTATTTCTTTCTCTCTCTCAAATAAATAAGGCTTTTTAAAAAAATGAAACCACAAAATCAAGGTAAATCGGAGGGGGAGACGAACCATGAGAGACTGTGGACTCTGAGAAATAAACTGAGGGTTATGGAGGGGAGGGGGGAGGGGGGCTGGGTGAGCCTGGTGGTGGGTATGAAGGAGACATGTATGGCATGGAGCACTGGGTGTGGTGCATAAACAATCTTGGATCACTGAAAAAGTAGAAAAAATCAATAAAATGCAAATAAATGTATTAATTTAATGTGGGTAGACTGTTGTTTCATTGAAGGTAAGCAATGAACGAGTTTATATTTTTTATTTTTTTATTATTTAAGATTCTATTTATTTATTTGACAGAGAGAGAGAGAGCACGCATGAGCAGGGTGGAGGAGCAAGGGGAGAGGGAGGAGCAGACTCCCCGCTGAGCAGGGAGCCTGATGCAGGGCTCGATCCCAGAACCCTGAGATCATGACTTGAGCCAAAAGCAGACGCTTAACTGACTGAGCCACCCAGGTGCCCAATGAACCAGTTTTTAAACCAGCAACCCATTGACTTCATGAACCAGCCAATTTAATAGTGTACCCCGAGGGTAAATGCTTAAAATGTTTAAAACCTCCTATTGAAAAAATTTTCTTCATTTCATATTTTCTGCTACATTTATTGGCAGAAAAGGGGAAGGATGAGGGTAGAATTTGTGCAACAACGTCGATAGCGTTGGCACCACAGCTCAGGTCTGCCGTCTTTGTTTCAGCTGCAGAGATGCCTTATTGGTGTTCGGTGTTGCGAGGTCATCTGGTCCTTAATCCACACAAAAGCAACAGTTTTGTATCAAGTCTGCCTCAGTTTTCTTTATTAGTACCTAAAAAAGTTAAAATCATTTATTACTTTGCTGCACCATGTTATTCCAATAATTCCAAACCAGAGTTGCGGTTTTTAAATAATGTAAGAAGGCAAAAAACAACCGGGCAGGCTTCTCGGTAGAGGAGGGCCCCGTTATCCACAGGGAACACGGTCCGAGACCCCCCGTGGACGCCTGAGACTGCAGAGAGCACAGAACCACGTACATACTACGGTTTCTTTTCCCTCTAAGTGCATACAACCACGCTGAATTTGCAAGTTAGGCATAGAAAGAGATTAGCAATAATAACTGAGGATAAAGGAGAATGATTATGACCGTGGCTATACTGGAGCTTATGTGAATGTGGTCTCCCCACCTCCATGTCTCACTGGACTGTATTCTCCCTTCTTCCTTTTGTGGAGATGAGAGATGATCACACGCCTTCGTGTTGAGATGAAGTGAGGGCAGTGTCATAGGCATCGTGACGTAACGGTAGTCGGATCATCGTCTGGACGTGCTCACCGCACGTCACTGAAACACAGAAAGTAACACTGCGGATGAGAGGGGGACTGCTGTAATAGGAAAAGATCACTGTCCCTTTAGGGGAAGCTTGGTCCCCAGGGAGATCGTGGGCACAGGCCAAAACTCAAGCCCTGGGAGTATGTTAGCTCATGGGGCAGCCGTCCTCATGATCAGAATGACTTCATAGACATTTTTAGAGATCGCTATTGAAATGAAGACAACCGGGGTTTAAAAATCCTACTAGAGAACTTACAGATGCTGAGACTGTATGCAGCCTCTCCCCATCCCTCTCCCCCCCACCGAGGGCCAGCCCATCCCAGTCTGAGGATAGGGCATTACGGAATTTCTGGATGTGGTCGTGACCATAATAGAGTGTATTGACCAAAATACACTGATTTTACCATTCAAAGAGGGAACAACATTTTAGATTGTAGTAGAAGAGTCTTCCCAGCCAATTTTGTTCCCAAGCAATTGTTGGAAAGGACAGATGAACAAGTCGCAGGTGGTATTTGAGACATTTCTAGGTTTACTCTTCGTGGTTCATTCATTTCAGTCTTTCTTCCTTCCTCTTGTCCTCTGTTCTGTGCAGAGGAGTGCATGCATTGCAGTGGGGAAAATTATGAGGGCAAAATTTCCAAGACCAAGTCTGGACTCGAGTGCCAAGCCTGGAACGCTCAAACCCCACATGCTCATGGATATATTCCTTCCAAGTAAGTCTCACTGGGAAAGAAATGAGATGTTTACCACTCCGTGGCCCTATGGGCCATTTAATGTTAGTTGGGTATTTTCGCATTCCTCAAGAATCAAACGGATCCATACATTTGAATCAAACAAATCAAACGAAGTTTTGAATTTCAAAGTTTGTATTGTCCCACACAACTGCAAGTGAGGTATACATTCTTGCTCCTCAAAACGTGGGTCATGGAGGAGTGATACCATTTGAGAGTTTGTTAGAAATGCAGAACCTCTGAGCCTCTGAATCTGAATTTGCATTATAACCAGATTCCTGGCTGATTCGTATGCACGTTAAATTTTGAGAAATAGGGATACTTCTTCCTTCTGTACTCTTCCAGTATGTCCCCTCTTCTCTTCACTCCTTCCTTTTCCTTAACACTGATGAGATTCAAGGCTTCCTAATGTATGATCTATGGATGGGCTTTAGGGATTTTGTGACTCCCCCAAAGTTTTATGTATATTTATATCAGTGCATTCGTGGGGTGAGGATTCCTAACTTCCACCAGAGCTTCAAAGGGGACCGTGAATTCACAGGAGGAATCAGAATCCATGATCTAGAAAGTAATAATGATTCCTGCAGTAAGATCTTCTTCTTCTTCTTCTTTTTTTAAAGATTTTATTTATTTATTTGACAGAGAGAGAGATCACAAGCAGGCAGAGGCAGGCAGAGAGAGGAGGAAGCAGGCTCCCCGCTGAGCAGGGAGCCCGATGTGGGCCTCGATCCCAGGACCCTGAGATCATGACCTGAGCTGAAAGCAGAGGCTTTAACCCACTGAGCCACCCAGGTGCCCGCAGTAAGGCCTTCTGTTGCACATTAATTGTACTGGAAAATGCCTCCTTTGTACTCTTCACTCTATGACCATAGAATGGGGCTTATAAAACTCGTGAGACATGGGACCAAGCCACAGATTCCACTGTAGAAAACAGCTCNATAGAATGGGGCTTATAAAACTCGTGAGACATGGGACCAAGCCACAGATTCCACTGTAGGAAACAGCTCAGCTGAATTTCTGTACCTCCCATTCCGTAGAGCTAGCTTAAAACACAGCTTTGCCATTTTCCTTCAAAGAAGAAGTAGGGTAAAGTCCTCAAGGCCCAGATNGCCTCCTTGTGATCTCTCTCCCTCTGTGAAATAAATAAATAAAAAATCTTTAAAAAAAAACAAAAAAACCAAAAAAACAAAGAAGAAGTAGGGTAAAGTCCTCAAGGCCCAGATTGGGTAAGTTCACTTTCCAGAGGTTAGAAGAGGCTTGCTCAGGCTACTGCTGGTTGTGCTCTCCATTCCAGCTGAGTATCCACGGCATCCCAGAGGGCCACAGGCCTTCTGTGCAAGTCACAGCCTTAGTTACTGGGTCCCCACTGAGGTCCCTGCTGCACTATCTGGCCCTGAGCTCCCCGGAGCATAATTATGCCTCCCAGTTTAGAAGTACTGAGCACTGGGTATTATATAAGACTAAATGAATCGCTGAACTCTACCTCGGAAACTAATAACACACTATATGTTAATTAATTGAATTTAAATGAAAAAGAAATTACAACAAATTATCCCTCCCAGTTTCTCTAAGCTCAAAGGCTAGCAGGGCTAGAACCTGGCGGAAGGGCGATCCCTTTGAGTTACAAAGACCTCAACTTCTTGACCTTACTGGTATTGGAGGACTATCCCTGGTCAGTGAGTACTTTGTGTTGTAAAAATGCTGTCATTTGCAGCTAAATCACAGGAGTTTGCATCCATTAATTTTCCCCGATGGCCAAAATGATAAAGTTCTGTGATTTTTGCATATGTAAACTATTAAACAGGCCTTAGACTATTGAGCTAATCTTTCTAATGAGACTGCTGTCTCTTTGAGGATGCCCGCATCCAGTCATTTCCTTGGATGCCTGACGGTGCCTCGCACACAGCAGGTGCTCAATATTTGCTCATTTGAAGTGATTCTTGGCCGTAAATATAAATGTTCAGTGCTATTAAAATCCTTCTTGCTCATTCAGATTTCCCAATAAGAACCTGAAGATGAATTACTGCCGCAACCCTGATGGGGAGCCCCGCCCATGGTGTTTCACCACGGATCCCAACAAACGCTGGGAATTCTGTGACATCCCGCGCTGCAGTAAGTACCGCCCCCTGTGCTTGGGGAGCCTCACGTGTTCTGCCCTTGGAGTAAAAACAAACAAACAACAACAAAAACCCCAACAAACAAACAAATACCAACTTTGAATCAGTGCTTGAGTGCTGTGCCTAAAAACTGCCCTCCAAGTCCTGTGGGATGTAATTGCTCTTATAAAACAATTTATTGGTTACCTAGAGTAACCAATAGTCTAGGTAGTATTGGTAGAAGCTCTGATCAGAGCTTCTACTGATTATGTATTTGTTGTTGCTTTTCCTGCCTCTTCTGAGTACAGTTGAAGGTAGGTCTGGGGGAATTAGCTCTGATAGCCTGCTTTTCTCTAGTGCTAAAGGGCAACAGACCCATGCTTTCGGGTACACAGACTTCATTATCAGAGTTGCTTGTAACTGATGCTGTATGAAAGAGGTTTCTCCAGATGGGCAATTTTTCAGTGAGCCAGACTTGTGAGAAAGGAGCAGGAGAGTAGAGTTAAGGGAGACTTGGAAGGAATGACTAGGAAGGAACAACTTTATATTTTCCTTCTGTGAGCATTTGTACTGAAGGACTCAACATTTAGACGAGGACAGACATCAAAAGTTAAAAAAGATGCAGGAGACCCTGCTGGTGGCTTCCTGTTCTTCGACCCGACAATCATCCTTTGGGACTCCGAAGGTTATCAAGTACTCTCCTTTATGAATATCAAATTTCCTTTTTGTCATCTTTTTTTCCCCCTCTTAAGAATTTCTTGATTTCTGTATGCATATGCTTTTCCTTGGAGATAATTTTTGCCTTTTTTCAATGGACTCTCTGTCGTTTGGCTTTATGGAATGCTGGGTGGCACCCAGTGATGCTTGCTCCCCGAATCATTGATTTGTCACAAAGGAAGTTGTGTCATTCGTATATGTGACACACTGGTATATGATGAGCTGAGTAGAGATAATACAGAAAGAAGCATCTGCTCCAAGGGGCTTGTCCTGGGAGGAGTTCCTCATAAGATGATCTCATAAACAAAGATTCTACCAAGTTAATTTCTTTTGGACATGGTAGATAATTTTCAAGTCCCAAATTCTAAGAGAGGATGAGCAGAAGATGCTCCCTGCATCCATTCTCCTACAACATCTGTCTGCACATTCTTTATTGTAAAAATATTCATTGTAATGTCCTACCCCCATTCAAGTGACACCGCCACCCCCCTCTGGCCCAACGTATCAGTGTCTGAAGGGCAGAGGGGAGAGCTACCGGGGGAAGGTGTCCGTCACCGTATCTGGACATACTTGTCAGCGCTGGAGCGAACAGATCCCTCACAAGCACAACAGGACCCCGGAAAACTTCCCTTGCAAGTAAGTCTGCCTCTGTTCCCGGTCCCTCTCTGCTGGGTGGAGTGTGAAATCCCACTGATGTGGCCTTGGTTTTGTTCCTGGAGGAACCCATGTCTAAGTATTCTGGAATGAAAACTGGCCAAGTCATCGGCAAGGGAGGTGAAATTTTGCACTGATTTTCCTCTAACATATGAGAACCCTTCAATTCCATGGCTCTGATGTGTCCTCCTTGAGGCAGGAACAGTTGGAAAATACCCATTGTGCTTTTAGCATTGAGCGTAGCACCTAGCACACAGCAAAAGACTGATTTTGCTTGACTATCCACAGTCAAGGCGTGTATTTCCATCATTTACCAGCGAGCAGCATTGGTTCCTTAATTCTGTGGACCCTGTGGAATCTCACTCTGCTTTGGTTTCCACCTGCTATTTGGTTTTTGTAAATCTGGAGAATTGGCTGGGTACATCCCCAATCTTACCATTAATAAGCATGCACACACCATTATTCTGTTAGCCTGTTTGGAAAGCCAAGCTTACTACCACTTCTTTTTCAGAGATTTGGATGAAAACTACTGTCGCAACCCTGATGGGGAATTAGCCCCATGGTGCTATACAACCAACAGTGAGGTGAGGTGGGAATACTGCAAGATTCCGTCCTGTGAGTCCTCTCCCTTAACCCTGGAGCCTTTGGATGCCCCAGGTAAGAAAGGGGAGCGAGAGCCGACCAAGGGCCCCGGTATGCTCTGTGCTTTGCCACTCTGGTGGGATCACAGTACACAGTAGCTTTGCTTATAGTTTCATTCTGTTCTGGTCAAAGGACTTGCTCTGTGGTTTCAATTCTGTTAAATTGCTAAGGCTTGTTTTAAGGTTCAGAATATGGTCATCTTGGTGAATGTCTCCTGTGCCCTTGAAAAGAATATCGCCTTGCTGATGTTGGGTATAGTGTTCTGTAAAGGCCAATCAGGACAGGTGGGTTAGTATTGTTTAGCTCTTTTCGATCCTTATTCTTTTTATTTTTTTAATCTCTGTTCCACTGATTACAAAGATGAACAGTGACATCTCCAACTTTAGCTGTCAGTTCGTCCATATCTTTTTGGTCTTTGCTTTATCTGTTCTGGAACTCTCTTAGGCATAGACATTTAGGATTGTTACTGCTTCTTGAAGAAATGATTCCCTTTATCATTATGTAAGGTCTTTGGAAATACTGCTTGCTCTGGTCTAGTTTTCCTGAAGAATATAACCCTTGCAACTTTATGTTCACTAGTGTTTGTATGAGATCTTTTTTTCCCCTCAGCCTTTTAATTGAGATGTTTAGCATTTGCATTTAATGTAATTGTTTTTTTTTTTTTTTAAAGATTTTATTTTAAAGATTTTATTTATTTATTTCACAGAGGGAGAGAGATCACAAGGAGTCAGAGAGGCAGGCAGAGAGAGAGGTGGGGAAGCAGGCTCCTCGCTGAGCAGGGAGCCCGATGCGGGCCTCGATCCCAGGACCCTGAGATCATGACCTGAGCCGAAAGCAGAGGCCCCAACCCACTGAGCCACCCAGGCGCCCGCATTTAATGTAATTGTTAATGTGGCTGGATTTAAAAGTTCTTTTGACTTGTCCTATTTGTACTTTGTTCCTTTTTAGATCTTTTTCTGCCTTTGTTTGTTCATTCAGTATTTTCTGATTTTCTTTTATTACCATTATTTGCTTATTAGTTAAACCATTTTTTTTTAAGATTTTATTTATTTATTTGACACAGAGAGAGAGATTACAAGTAGGCAGAGAGGCAGGCAGAGAGACAGGGAGAGGAGGAAGCAGGCTCCCTGCTGAGCAGAGAGCCCGATGCGGGCCTCGATCCCAGGACGCTGAGATCATGACCTGAGCCGAAAGCAGAGGCTTTAACCCACTGAGCCACCCAGGCGCCCTGTTAAACCATTTTTGATGTTTTTAGGTTTTTTCTAATATTTAGAATATACATCCTTAACTTACCACATTTTACCTTCAAGTGATATTACTTTATTTCATGTATAATGTAATAACCTTAGACATTGTATTTCTGTTCCTTCTTCCAAAGTGTTTTGCTACTGTTTTCAAAGTGCTTATTTCTACTATGTTATAAATCTCACAATATATTGATAGTATTTTTGCCTGAAGAGTCAAATTTCAAAGTGATTGTAAATTAAAAATCTCTATTTATCTATGTACACCATTTCTGATTCTTTTCTTTTCCTTTTGGAGATTCAGATTTCTGTCTGGTATCATATTCCTTCTATAAAAAAACCTTAACCTTTAATGTTTTTTTGTAGTACAGGTCTGCTAATTTCAGATTTGTATGTCTGAAAAAGTCTTTATTTTGTCTTCAGTTTAAAAAATAATTTTGTTGGGTGTAGAATTCTGGGCTGAAAATCTTTTCCTTTTACCACTTTAAAAATGTTATTCCATTGTATTCTGTTCTGAATAGCTTCTGAGCAGAAATCTTTTCCTTGCTCCTATGTATTTTGTACTTCTTTACTCTCTGGCTGCCTTTAAGACTTTCTCTCATCTTTGGTTTTCAGCAGTTTGATTGTGATGTGTCCTCATGTGTTGTTTATTTATTTTTTGTGTTTATCTTGCTTGAGGTTCTCTGAGCTTCTTGAATTTGTGGATTGTTGATTTTCAATACGTTTGTAAAATTCTCAGCCATTATTATTCAAATATTTCCCCATTCTCTCTCTCTTTTTCTGTTTTCCTTTTTTTAGACTACAAGGCCACTCTTTTTCTCTTTGTGTATCAATTTAGATAATTTCTATTAACATATTTTCAAGTTCACTGATTCTCCTTTCAGTTGTGTCTAGTCTGCTGCTCAGCCCATCAAAGGAATTCTTCATCTCTAATATCATGGTTTTTATTTCTAGCATTTTCATGTTTTCCTTTTTTTATAGTTTCCATCTCTGCTGAAATTCTTCACCTGTCCATCTATATCATTCAGCTCTGGTGTAAAATGCTTTAACGTATAAATCATAGCTACCTCGTGGTCTCTAATAGTCTGCTGTAATCTGTAATCTCTGAGTCTGGCTCTGTTGATTTCTCTTTCTTTTTCGGTATGTCTTGTGGTTTTTCATCAAACACTGGACATGGTATGTGGCAGAATAGTAGAGATTGCAGTAAACATTACTTCCACTTTGAAATGGACCCCCTCCTTTTGTAAGCATATTGTGTGGGTACTAAGTCAATCTAGTCAGAGGGTGAACTGCATTTTTTTTTAAGTAGGTGTCATAATCCTCATTTCCCCTTCATACTCCTTCACATTCCTTAGCATACTGTTTGGAGTGCTCAAGAGTTTTCTTGGGATTCCTAATTCAGTCTCAATTTTTAGCAGTCACTGAATGCTTGCACAAAGGGGTCTCGCTCTAAACCAGACTTTTATGACAGACTGCTGTTTCTTGTTTCTCAATGGTAAGCTTTTGACGGAGGTAGGCATTCTCTACCTACCTTATCTCCCTCCTGTCTTAGATGGGCTGTGTGCACCTGGGTTTTGAAGGTAGTGTTTTCTCAGTGTTCTACCTGCTGCTTTCTGTGGAATTAAATTCTAACCTGTATCTGTGGTGGTTCTTTTTTTTTTTTTTAAGATTTTATTTATTTATTTGACACACAGAGAGATCAGATCACAAGTAGGCAGAGAGGTAGGCAGAGAGAGAGGAGGAAGCAGGCTCCCGCCGAGCAGGGAGCCCGATGCGGGCCTCGATCCCAGGACCCTGAGATCATGACCTGAGCCGAAGGCAGAGGCTTTAACGCACTGAGCCACCCAGGTGCCCTCTGTGGTGGTTCTTAAGGAGAAGAGTAGCAGACTTCTGTTGTGTGTCAGTGAAGGATCCTGGCACAAAAGAATCCCTGGCTCCTCCTCTAGGGGAATAGATTTTTGCCTTTACCCTTCTCTGAGAAGCAAAGGATATTTTGCCTGCACTCTTGGATGCAGAACTATTTCCTGCCCCATCCTCCAACATAAGGCTTTGGCATTATATAAAGAAAAGGTCTGGGGAAACACACAAGGATCTCATTTCTGCCCCCACTGGAAACCAGCTGCCACATGCAGCCTGCACCACTGAATGTACCTCTGAGCTCCTGCCCAAATTGTTCTCATGAACACCCAGTAGACATCCATAAACAGGAACTTGCACATGAGTGCAATTTCCAATTATAAGCACCCTGACCCTTGTGTTTTTCCCCGAGTTTTAAATTAAATGTTTACAAGAAAAGTTAGGTCACAAAAGTTTTATAGTGTGATTCTTTGCAAGTCCATTTGCTTGCCAATATGGAGAAGAAAGCAGAGTTAATTCCCAGAGACTACTGTTCTGTTTGTGTCTTCAGTTGCTTCATGTACCTCTGTTCTAGTTGTTATTTAGTTGATCATCTTCTATTTCAGCTCCACCCGAACAAACTCCTGTGGTCCAGGAATGTTACCAGGGCAATGGACAGAGTTATCGAGGCACGTCATCCACTACTATCACAGGAAAGAAATGTCAGTCTTGGTCATCTATGACACCACACCGACACGAGAAGACCCCAGAAAACTATCCAGATGCGTATGTCTTTGTCTTTGCTTTTAACCATGAGAAGAACAGTAGCCTACTTAAATTTCTTTTAGGAAGTCCATGCTTTAAACTAACTTCTTAGAACCAAATTTCTCTTGGCTCCAGCATGTGAGGCAAAATGTCTTAGGCACTTTGTGTTTGAGCAAAACCTCTGAAAAAAGAGAAGTTAGAGACCGACTGTCTTTCCTGAGTACTTTTGTGAGAGAAAGAGGAGATGCATAGAGGTGTTGAGTTCGTGCTAGTGGAAAGCTTCGGAGAGCAAATGTCCACAAACTCAGAAACAGTACCATTCCACAGCACCTGCTAAAGATCAGTGCAGCCTTTCAATTGTGGAATTTTATCATTCCAAACTGCAACATGTGAGGTGAAGTTTGTGTTTGTCATTGGATCACAGATATCTATATACTTGAATCATCTAGTTCACATCACTTAAGTTTTACTGACACATGGGTCTTGAGCATGAGTGCTCAGCAGGGGTATGAGTTGCCAGGACATGAAGAGCAAAAGCAGGAGGGCAGATGAGTGTCAGGAAGTACACAGATGCTGACAGGCAAAATGGACAGGTAGATGGACAAAGACCAGCATTTCTGCCACAAACATTTACAAAATGTAGGGGATAAACTGTTTCCCTATGATGGACAACAGGTATCACAGGACTGAGAACTTTTAGAAAGGGAAATAAATTATTAGTAGGAAACTAGTAATTGGACTTACTGAGGCAGCTGGGATTTTGTAGACTAGGTAGTCATAAGAAAGGATCTATGCAAAGAAGGAGCTCAAAGAATTTGCACAGCACTCCATAAATCTTTGGCTGAATATAAAGGTGCACAAACACTGGGAGAGATTCCACAAAGTTCACAGGACAAAGAACAATTGCTGAGGAAAGAACAGTTGAGAGTGGCAAGATAAATGAGGATTACAGAATCCACACAGCATTGGGAGATTCTGTGTTCAGAGATTTGAGATCCTGACAGAGAGGAGAGACCTCATGGGACATCTAAATAAGCATTCAGTAGAGACTTTAAAAGAGTCACACTTTAGGAGTAGAATTAGTGTATTCTTAAAATAAAGGCTATTCTAGAAACACCCCAGCAAAACTTAAAAGAAGTCCTAAAAGGATCAGAATAATCTGTAAGTAAATTAACTATTTGTCACTTGTAAACTCAACTCCCTTTCGAGGGAGACAGCAAAATCCAGTCACTCAGTCATGTGGCTTCTACACTGTGTTTAGCTCAAATTTAAAAATTACCAGACCAACGAAGATCATTAGATATGATCCAGAGCCCAGAGAAAAATCAGTCAAAACAAGCAGACCCAGAAATGGTAGAAATGATGGAATTAGCAGAGAGAAATTTAAAAAGATATAACTACATTCAAGGATTTAAAGAAAAATATGAATATAAAAGAGAAAATTGGATGTTCTAAAGAGAAAAGAAAGCTATAAAAGAGCCAAATGGAAAAGACAGGACTTAAAAAAATATATCTTAAATGAAAAATTCATTGAGTGGCCTTCCCATCAGGTTAGACATGACAGAAGAAAAGGTTAACTTGAAAATAATACAGTATAAGCTGCACAACTTACAGCACAAAGTCAAAACAAAGACTGAAAGAAAATAAACTTCAGGGATCTCTAGAAAAATATCAAAAGGTCTAACACATGTTTAAATCAAGTCCCAGGAGGAGAAAATAATTGAATCAGAAAAAATACTTGAAGCAATGATGGCTGGAATTTTTCTAAATAGGAAGAAAATTATAAACTTAACAGGTTCAAGAAGCTCAACGAACAACAAGTAGAATTTTAAAATTTTATAAAATTTTATCAAATATTTAAGGAAATAAAAATACAGAAAATAGAGGAGGAGGGAACACTTCTCAACTCAGTTTGTGAGGCCCCAAAAATTGCGATACAAAAAGTAAACAAGAATATTGCAAGAAACTACAGAATATTTTTTGTTGTGAAGTAGACAAAAAGACTTAACAAAAATTAGTAAACTGAATTCAGGATTGGTTTAAAATTTACCAACAATCAACTTAATACAACATGTTAACAGAATAAAAGTGATAAATCATACGATTTTATCAATAGATATAGAAAACATTAGATTTTATATCAGAACATAAAATTCTATATCAGTAGATATAGAAAACAAATTTAACACTCATCCATGATTTAAAAGAGTCTTAGCAAAGTAGGAATAGAAAGGAACCTCCTCGGGCGCCTGGGTGGCTCAGCGGTTTAAAGCCTCTGCCTTCGGCTCAGGTCATGATCTCAGGGTCCTGGGATCGAGGCCCACATCGGGCTCTCTGCTCGGCAGGGAGCCTGCTTCCTCCTCTCTCTCTGCCTGCCTCTCTGCCTCCTTGTGATCTCTCTCTCTCTGTGTCAAATAAATAAATAAAAATCTTTAAATAAAAAAAAAAAAAAAAAAAACATTAAAAAAAAAAAAAAAAAAAAAAAAAAAAAGAAAGGAACCTCCTCAGTTCGGTCAACACCATCTACAAAAATCTTCCAGCTAATATAGTAATGAGGAAAGATGAATACTTTCTCTGTAAGATTGGGAACAAGAAAAAGAAATAAAGAGCCTAAAGTTTATAAAGGAATCAGTACATTTGTCTTTATTCACAGAGAACTAGATTAATAATAGGTATAGAATCCTAAGGACGAATAAGTGAATTTTGCAAAATCAAAAGATACAAAAGTATATACAATGTCAATATACAAAAATTTATTGTAGTTCTATACACCAGAAATAATCAGTTGGAAAAGAAAAATTTTATTTTATTTTATTTTATTTTTTTTATTTTTTTAAAGATTTTTATTTATTCATTTGACATAGAGAGATTACAAGTAGGCAGAGAGGCAGGCAGAGAGAGGAGAGAGGAGGAAGCAGGCTCCCCGCCGAGCAGAGAGCCCGATGTGGGCCTCGATCCCAGGACCCTGGGATCATGACCTGAGCCGAAAGCAGCGGCTTTAACCCACTGAGCCACCCAGGCGCCCGGAAAAGAAAAATTTTAAAACAGTATCATTGACAATGGTATCAAAACCAAAATATTTAATGATAAATTTAACAAAGTGTGTACAAGAACTATATGCTACATACTACAAAATGTTGAAAGAAACTTAAAAGATCTGAATAAAGAAAGATAATGCTGTTTCTGGATTTAAAGAGTCAATATTAATTTTTAACAATTTGGATTGAACCTATATTCAAGAAAAATTCCTGTAGCTTTTTTTTTTGAAAAAGAGACAAAAATTTATATGCAAAGGATCTAGACTCACCAAAACAATCTAGAAGAAGACCCAAGTTGGAGGACTTACCCACTCTGATTTAAAGACTTACTGTAAAAGTACAGTGATTAAGACACAGAAGTACTGGCTGAAAAGATACACAAGTAGAGAAAAGAACATTCCAGAAACAGATACATGCTCTACCCTAAAAAACCTGCAGTTCTATCCCCGAATATTTATCTAGGGGAAATGAAAACATGAGTGCACAAAAATATCTACCAGAATATTCATAGCAACTTTAGGCATAATAGCCCCAAACTGGAGACTGCTTCAGTGCCCATCAATAAGAAAATGAATCAATCATTGGGGTATATTCATACAATGGAATACTATTCAGCAATAAAAGGGAACAAGCTACTGACATTCTCAAATAGCACAGATGAAGCTCAGAAGTCACTCTGAGGAAAGAAGCCAGGCCCAGAAGAGTATACACTGTATGAGTCCATTTATAGGAGGTTCTAGAAGAGGCAAGTCTAGTTTTTGGTGAGAGAAATCAATAGTATTTGCCCCCAGAGGGTCAGCAGAGATTGGTGAGCTTTCTCGGTTGGGGGGTGGGGGGTGGGGAGGGATGGGAATGCCCTGTATCGATAAGGATAGGAGTGTGGGTTATACAGGTATATGTGGGGATCCAAATTCCTCAAACTACCTTTAAGGTCTGTGCATTTCACACTATGTCAAGGATACCTCAATTCTAACAAAAAGAGCAGGACTCCGTTTCTTTCTTTCTTTTTTTTTTAAACTTTGTATGTGTTTATTGTTTTTTAAAATTTATTCCAGTTCTGTTACTTAACATATGATGTATTATTGGTTTCAGAGGTAGCGGTCAGTGATTCCTCAGTCTTATAATATCCCGTGCTCATTCCGTCACGGGCGCTCCTTAATGCCCCTCCCTCCATTACCCCATCTCCTCCCCACCTCCCCTCCAGGAACCCTCAGTTTGTTTCCTATGATTAAGCATCTCTACAGTTTCTCTCTCTCTCTGATTTCTTTTTTTTTTTTTTTTTTTTAAAGATTTTATTTATTTATTTGACACAGAGAGAGAGATTACAAGTAGGCAGAGAGGCAGGCAGAGAGACAGGGAGAGGAGGAAGCAGGCTCCCTGCTGAGCAGAGAGCCCGATGCGGGCCTCGATCCCAGGACGCTGAGATCATGACCTGAGCCGAAAGCAGAGGCTTTAACCCACTGAGCCACCCAGGCGCCCTCTCTCTCTGATTTCAATAGACAGACCTTCTGACACATCCAGTTGCTCCCAGACCCACCAAAGGGCTTTCTGGAATTGTAGGCCAGGCTCCAACACATCCCGCTACCTGCGGTAGCCACAGACGTATGGCTGGATTCCCATAACACAGAGTATGCTTCACATGTTCTCAGACAGCGACAGGCCATGGGTCTGAACTGTCAAGAGGATTGCAAGGCTGAGAAGTCGGAAAGACTGGGGCAGCTTTTAGGGGAGGCCGGGGCCTGAATTGCTCAGTGTCCCCCGGCTGCTCACCTGCGGTCCCTGTTTCCCAGTTGTTTCTGACTGTCCCATACGCTCAGCCCCTCTCGTGCACCCACACATCTCCCTTACTGTCATCTGCATCCCTCCATCCTCTGTGGCTGCCGCGAGGGGGGTGTGGAGCGTGGGGAGGCTGGACTCCCCGTGTCCCCTCTCCCCTGCCCCTCCCGGCCCCTCATCTGCCCAGAAGGCATCCTTTCCAAACACATCCTGCCCGGGAGCCAGTTTCCCAGGCAAGCTTCCTTAAGTCTTGTAAAGCCCAAACCTACCTGATGGGATATTTACAGTATTTTCATGCTAAGTGCACAGCATTTTAGCAACACTGTGGGTCTGTGGATGCAGGGGAGTGGTCTGAGAGCATCATCACAGAGTCAGTCCTCCTCGGGAATAGGTTTTAGTTCCAACTCTACAGCTCTGTGTGTTCATGCAGAGAGAGAGAGAGAGAGAGAGAGAGAGAGAGAGAGAGAGAGAGAGAGTTGTACGTGCACTGAAAAAAAATACAAAACGTGCACTTTCAATTCAGTAGTGGTCATCCTTAGGGAACGTACGTCCCATTCCCAGAGAAGGGAAGACATTCAGGTACTTTCCTTTACACGTTTTTATGTTATCTCAGCTTTCATATGGAGCACATATTACTTTTGATTTTTTTTTAAAGATTTTATTTATTTATTTGACAGAGAGAGAGATCGCAGGTAGGCAGAGAGGCAGGCAGAGAGAGAGGGGGAAGCAGGCTCCCCGGTGAGCAGACAGCCCAATGTGGGGCTCGATCCCAGGACCCTGAGATCATGACCTGAGCCGAAGGCAGAGGCTTAACCCAATGAGCCGCCCAGGTGCCCCTACTTTTGATTTTTTAAATAAAAATTAGAGTCTATGTTTTAAATGTCCCCATTGTTTAGAAACCAAGAACCATCTGTGCTTGTCACGTTATAATAACAATTGGTACCCGTGGTCTCTCTTTTTTTTTTTAATTTATTTTCTTTAAAGATTTTATTTATTTATTTGACACACACAGAGAGAGAGATTACAAGTAGGCAGAGAGGCAGGCAGAGAGACAAGGAGAGGAGGAAGCAGGCTCCCTGCTGAGCAGAGAGCCCAATGCGGGCCTTGATCCCAGGACGCTGAGATCATGACCTGAGCCAAAAGCAGAGGCTTTAACCCACTGAGCCACCCAGGCGCCCCCCTCCCGTGGTCTCTTCAATGCAAATATTTCCAAGTCGCCTATAAACCCTCTGCTGTAACAAAATGCTGAGGGTGCGGGGGTGCCCCGAAGATCCTCCACTTCTCATGGCCTGTGTTGTGGCATTTACAGCGGGTTGACCATGAACTACTGCAGAAACCCAGACGCCGACAAGAGCCCCTGGTGTTACACCACTGACCCGTCTGTCCGCTGGGAGTTCTGTAACTTGAGAAAGTGCTTAGGAACAGAAGAGAGTGGCACCAACCCCCCGGCGGTGCCCCAAGCTCCGAGCGGGAGCGAGCCTTCTGAATCAGGTGGGAAGTCCACTCTGCCCTTGGGGGCGGCAGGATGATAAGGGGTGGACCACGTCATGGAGGGAGATGGCTTTGCTGCCGCAGGGAACTGAGCGCCCCCCGAGGGCCTGGCGCGCGGAGGCAAGCCTGGGGTGCCGCCGGGGGGGAGCCAGGGCTGGGATGGCTGGTGGCAAGCGGGTGGGCTCTGTTTTTAGGACTTGAAAACTAATGGGTTCTGAGCAATGGCTACAATTTGAGCCCGAGTGGTTCGAGAGGTTAATCACGGCAGCGCTGGCCGGCAGGGGAATCTGCTAGAACACCAAATCCTCGCGGCCTCCATGCAGAAATAGAAATGCTGGATTTGGTTTTGAGCAGACTGAAGCTCTTTCCTCTCTCTCGGGGGGGCTGTGGGCTCTGTGCCCCTCTGGGTCCCCCTCCTAGATAAGACTTGGGGCGACCTGCCACGGTTCTCCCCTGTGCCTGGCCCACATTTGGCGTGTGGGTAACCCCCGGACCCGAGTCCTGGCAACCCGCGGGGTCGCGGGCCCAGGGTGGCCCCCTTCCTTGGCAGAGAAGCTGGCTGGCCCAACGTCTGCATTTTGGATTTTCCAAAGGGCCGTCAGAGCACTGGTGCCCTGGTCCCCCTGGGGACGTGCATCATGTTCTCTGAGAGGTTTTGTGGGAGTCCCCTTTCCCTAGGTTGGGGCAAGGCAGGGGCTTGGGGAAGGAGCCCCAGTTGTCTCTTTATGAACCCCTTCACCCCAGAGGGTGGGCACTCAGAGCACGGCTCTAGCCCAAAGAGTATTTTTTTAAATAAAAATCCTCTTCAATTTTGCACTCTTTCCTCCCCACCCTTGAGGGTGAGGTGTTTGCGGGTCATCCGACAGGTCCCGGCAGCATCTGTTTGAGGTGAATCTTCCGGAAGCTCTGTCTTACCACTTAGCTCATTATCAAAGCGACTGGCTTGGTGTCCTGGCCAGAATTTCCATGCTAACATCTTTTTTTTTTTTTTAAGATTTTATTTATTTGACAGAGAGAGGTCACAAGGAGGCAGAGAGGCAGGCAGAGGGAGAGGAGGAAGCAGGCTCCCTGCTGAGCAGGGAGCCCGATGCGGCGATCCCAGGACCCTGAGATCATGACCTGAGCCGAAGGCAGAGGCTTTAACCCACTGAGCCACCCAGGTGCCCTCCACGCTAACATCTTGCCTTGTGGTTATTTCCCAGGCAGTAGCGCTGCCAGGGACTTGTGCTCTCAGGCTGTGACCACAGAGACTGTCGTCTCGAGTCCTAGCGCCGCTGCCCTGCTTCCCCTGCCTCCTCCTGGGTCTGCGTGGGGACCCGTCACCACCCAGTTCTTCCTTTTCCAGACTGCATGATTGGGAACGGCAAAGGGTACCGGGGCAAGAAGGCCACCACGGTTCTGGGAGTCCCGTGCCAGGGGTGGGCTGCCCAGGAGCCCCACAGACACAGCATTTTCACTCCAGAGACAAATCCACGGGCAGGTCTGGAAAAAAACGTAAGCCGCTTTGATTTGCACTCTCTTGCTTCTTGCTGACCAATCTTTGCGAACAGAATTGTCCCCGTGTCCCGGCAAGTCAGCCCGGACCGGTCCTGGGTGGCGGCAGAGGGGACGGTGAGGGGGCTCTGGAGCAAGCCTCCGTGGAACTGGCATCGCCTGGCGAGTGCGGGGCGCGCGGGCGAGCAGACCTCTGTGCAGATGACCACTGTCCGCGGCCGCCTCGTTTTGTTTGCGTTTGGGACGTCCTGCTTGCTTTTAGTACTGTGTGCTGTTCTAGTTTCTAGTGTTTGTCTTCTGTGTTCTTGTGGTCAAGGTTGACCTTTGTGACCTTTTAGTCAGATTTTTCTAGAAAAAGATGTGGATGGGCCATGACGACTGCATGCAGTAGGGTTTCCGCTAGCCGTACACACTCTGTGGGATGCTTTACTTTGGGGGGTTCGTGCAGGAAAGGAAAAGGAAGACATTGCCTTCCTCTGGCTTGACCCATGGAGTGCGCGCAGTTCTTGGGAATAATTTCTGAAGCAAGAGCAGACAGGCATCATTGGGTAGGAGATGGCTGATGTGAGCCAGGGACACAACGAGTCAGCCATGTCCCCTGGTCCTCACAAGCTTGTTCCCTCAGAGGTCCCCTGACAGGCTGCTGAGGGGGAGGCCCCTTTATGTCATCTCTACCTCAGGACCCTTCAGGTCCCCTCCTTCCAGGGAAGTCTCTCAAGGTGCTTTGAAGAAGCTGAGTCAAAAGCTCTGTAACATTCTGAAGAATAACTTTGCCCCCCCCCAAAGAACCAAGAACACTACCTTCCGTCTTCTGAAGACAGCAGGGACCTGTTGTCAGAACACCTTCTCTGCCCTTCTCTGTCCCACTGTGCCTGGTCCCCTATACACATTTTTTTTTAGTACTGCCGTAATCCTGATGGTGATGTCAACGGTCCTTGGTGCTACACGATGAATCCAAGAAAACTTTTTGACTACTGCGACATCCCTCAGTGTGGTAAGTTGCCTTCCTCTGTGTGAGGAAATGGCGTCTCCCATAAATACGGCTTTGCAGGAGGGCTTGATGCTGAGCACTCCAAGTGGGCTGCCCTCTCCTCGTCATGGGCCTCTTGCATCTGTCCTCCTGGTGGCTCCAGTTGTCTGGAGGCCCCCTTCCCTGATACCTTAAGTAAAGGAAATACGCAATCCTCCGAAAGAGCAAACAGCTGATCCCGTCAGCCGTGGGATGCTCCCACTGAGCTCTCCGTGTCCCTCCGGGGCTGCTTGAAAAACAGATTTAAGTCCTGTCCCTGGATAGAAAGCTCTCCGTTTCAGTGGCTGAGAAGTCAAAAAGTAGACAAACACCATGAAACAGCCAATCGTATAATGTACCTTCAATGTAAAACTAAAAATTGTCATCCTGAGCATTCAGTGAGAAGGAAAGTCGATTTTTCCTAAGCCCCAAATCTCCTTTATCCTAAGATTACTATTCATTACCCAGACCTTAGTCACAGAACTTAGAGAAAATGTGTCTGAGTTCTTTCCTCATTTCCCTGAGATTTTCTAGGGAGCAAGAAACTTGGATCAGGGAAAGGGCAAAAGTGCAGAGTAACAAATCCATGGGTGGGTCTGCAGAACAGTGTAAGCCGCTTCAGTTTGGACCCTACGTTACTTTTCTGCTGACCTGTCTTTGCAAAGAGACTTTGTCTTGGTTACAGAAAACCAGGCTGGACTTCTTTGCGCGGGTTGATCGCGGGTGCTTGTGTCTGCCACGGGGAGGCGCTAGAGCTGGGGAGGGAGCCGCTCGAGCCGCCAAGGCCGTGAAGACAAGCACGCACAGGTGGTCGGGGAGGAGTTTGGGAAACGGGGTAGAGCCCTGGGAGCCACTTTGCAGGGTTAACACCTGGGCCGCCCCTGGGTGGGGCAGGGGGGAGGAAGGAGAGGCCAGGGTGATGGGCAAGATTCCACTTGGCTCCTTGTCTGGATTTAGGGTGCGTTTCCTGCTGAATCCTTCTCGAGTGGCTGTTTTCTCTGATCTGTAGAAGCTCCCTTGGTGGCCTCTTCATCTGAAAGGCCCTGAATGGAGTTAGTGCCTCCTCTTCCTCCGCTCCCGACCCTCAGCTCTGCCCCTTCTGGAACACCTTGCTGCCTCGTCCCGGGCCAGGCTCTCCATGTTGGACAGGCTGCCCGCTTGACAGGATTGACATTCCTGCCATGAGCCCCACAGCTGGGCTGATGCCCTTCCACTCCCGTGGAGGAGAAGTACAGTAACTTCCCAGGTGCAGCCCTTGGCCACCAGCAGATGTTCTAGCCTTCTAGAGGCTGGAGCTGTTTGGGCATTAGTGGGTGGTACCGAAGACGGGGCACGGCCCCTGTTGTCCAGGTGGGAAGGTAGGAGGTGGATAGAGCACACGGGCAAGTGAATGTCAGGCATCCCCCGGGCATTGGGTTAGTCTTGGGAAGCTCCTGGAAGTCCTGTCCGGAAGCTGGCTGAGAGAAGGTCAGGACAGTTAGCTCTGTTCCGCACAGTCTCTCTCTCTCTCTCTTTCTATCTCTTTATCTCTCTCTCTCTCTCTCTCTCAAACACACACACACACACACACACACACACACACACACGTACATATATGCGTACACAGAGTTTCACATTAAAAAAATACCCATAGTGCTTTCAACAGAGATGACAACTATGATTTTCAGCAAACTTGATGTGGCTCAGAGGGCGATGATGATGACAAAGAAGATGAGGAGGAAGATGAAGAGCAAGATGGGAACCTAGATCTAGCACATCAAGTCAGAATCATAACTGGTGTCAGTCAGGTCCTCTCAGCAAAGCTCTCGGTCTGCCATCTAACTCTACAGTCTACGTAATCCCCCCCCCCCAATAATACAGAAGACCTTAGACTTTCCTGAAAAGAGAAGGTTCTGTGCTGTCTGCTGTCACTTTTGAAACTTAGGGAAAAATATCCCCAAAGATGCTTATGATCTTGCTCTTTGGTTTGGGCTTTGAGATGTCAAAACTTCAGTGCTTTGGCCGTGACCCACTGGCTTCTCTCGAGTTGTGTGACGGAATTGCTTTCCCTTCTTGAGAGGTGACTCTTGTTTCCACTTTGTGCCGCAGCGTCTGGTTCGTTCGACTGTGGGAAGCCCCAGGTGGAGCCAAAGAAATGTCCCGGAAGGGTTGTAGGTGGGTGCGTGGCTAACCCGCATTCCTGGCCCTGGCAGATCAGCCTCAGAACAAGGTAACGGCATTTCCAGAAACAGTTCCGTCCTTCTGTGTAAGCCCTGCAAAACCTCTCTTCATCCACACTCAGTCCACACTCCATCCACACAGCTTGGAGACGGGCTCCTGCCTTTATAGCCGCCTTAGGAGGAGGAGAACTACAGAAATTTGAAGACTTACGTTTTTGTAGGTTCTCTACTTTGAAAATAGCCCAAATTGGAACAGTTTCCTTGATCTGGGCGGCTGTCGTCAAAATCTACAGATGGAGCGGTTTACACCATGTTTCGATGTTGCTGGAAAAGTATTGAAGATGCCCGAGGGTTTTATAGATGGCATTCTTTTGTTGAGCTGGCTTTTCCTTGCCTTGCCTTCTCATTTATTAGCTCCTTGATCTACAAACCTTCACCTTTTACATACTTGTAATTCTTTCTTTCCCAAACTGGGCTGCTCTCTGTCTCCTGACTGATGATTACCCTGCCTGCTGTCGTTACGATGGGCTTTGTTCGGAGCAGCTCACACCAAGAGGGTAAAATGAGCAGACTGCCAGGAATCACAGCCGTCCAGCATCATATTTGGCTCCCTGAAGAAGGACTCATCAAGCCTTGCAGAGATCTTGTCATAAAGAAATAAAAGAGGCCTCAAGGGCATGATCTTTGTCTGGTCACTTCTGTTGGAGTTCAAGGCCAACAAGTCCAGACTGTGGACGTGGGCTTCCTGTTGCCGCCACGTGGCTTTGTTCTCCTGTGGACAGGCTGTGCCTGAGCCTCCCCCACCATCTAAAGTGTGGTGAGGATGAGACCTGGAAAATCCACTGCGGGAGCCCAACCCAAAGTTCTGGCCATCCTGAGGATGGGCCGGCAGCCTTTTCCTTTGGGAACATCGATGTTCAAAATCGAGCGAACTCTTCTTTCTGGCTTTCTGAACAACATGCCACCAGGTTTGAACTAAAATTCTGTCCTGTTTTCCTTCTAGATTTCCTTCTAAACACTTCTGTGGAGGGACTTTAATATCCCCAGAGTGGGTGCTGACGGCTGCCCACTGCCTGGAGAGGTATGTCTGGGGGAGAGTGGATATGGGGACTTGTCTTAAAGGCTCCCTGCTTCCCTCCCCCTCTCTTTTCTCACTCTGCTCCCTCCCTCCCTCCCCTCCCCTCC
>LNAC01000025.1:3560704-3603892 GCA_002007465.1 Ailurus styani
TCCCCTCCCCTCCCTCCACTTCCCCTCCCTCTCCCCCTCCTCCCTCCCCCTCCCTCCTCCTCTCCATGGCCCTGACACTAGGACCAGGGAACAGATGTGAAGGCTGAGGCAGAATTGCCAGGGCCATTGGATGAGGGAGGAGGGGAGCACCTCGAGAGAGGGACAAAGAAGAAAAACGCAGTTCAGGTGTGTTCGCAGGCCTGGGTCAATGGCAGGAAGACCCACTCATTATGACAGGCATTGGTTCTCCTGAGATGGGTGTCTGTTCTTGTACTGACTTCACTATTGATTTCATTCTTCCTCTGGGGTTAGGCCCAAAGCGGCCCCAAGAGCATTCCTTCGTGGCCAGATTTAGGTAAACAGCGGACTTCATTTCTTGCCACTCAGAGGTCACTGGTTGTGGGCAGCCAAGTGGGGGAGAAGACGCCATGTTTATGACCCAGAAGGGCACTTGATGAAGGGAGTGGCACTTTATTTTGCTCCTAATGTCACCGTCTTCCCTAGATCCCCAAGGGCTGCCTCATACAAGGTCATCCTGGGTGCACACCAAGAAGTCAATCTTGAATCAGACGTTCAGGACATAGAAGCGTCCAAACTGTTCCTGGAGCCCACACACGCGGACATCGCCTTGATAAAGCTGAGCAGGTACTAGCCTCCCCCTTGCTCTTTACCCCAGTATCAGTGAAAACACTTGTTTATGCCTGGGTCTCATGAGCAGCGTAACACAGGGTTGTAGGGGAGAGGCAGGGGCGGAGGAGGGCACCGTCTAGGAACCGAGAAAATCTGGGCTCGGCCCCCTCTGCCACACTGACGGGGCTCTTGAAAAAAGGCGTCAGGATTCGGTTTCCCCGTGTGGAAAAGAGTTACTCCTGAAACTCTCGCTTGATATTCGCTAGTCCGCAAATACACATCCATAATCAGAGAATTCTTCAATTCCTTCAGGTTGGCAGTTATCCATCCTCTCAAGAGGATAATGTGTTTGGGGGAAATCAAATGAAAGGATGTATTTCAAAGCACTTAAAAAGCTACAATGTAAACACACGCGGACACGCCCACGCACAACTCACACACGCAAATTCTTCCTGTTCTCGTTTTTATTTTCCCTGTTGAAATAGAATTTTATTAAGTCTGACGAAGTGATGAATTTGCATATGTTACATAAAGTTGTTGATATCTGGGAACAGGTTCCCACAGAGAAAGCTAAATGAACAGCTATTCTGCGAACAGGCCCATTTAGGGTGAGTCAACAAGGCGCAGAGAACACGGGCGCCACGTCTGGTGGTTTCCAGGTGGCAGTGGGACGAGGCCGACAGTGGTGAGGACAGGCCAGGCCAGCGCAAGGCGAAGAGTTGTTGTCTGCGTCGCGCTGTCAGCCAACCGAGGAAGTGCCAGCTCAGAGGATTCTGGGGCTCTGGGCAGGTGGCATCTTGTTGTGAGCGACCAGCGGATGGACAGCAGGAGTACCGTGGTGGGGCGGGCCGCCTGTAACTTTGGATCCTTCTCTTTCAGGCCCGCCATCCTCACCTCGAAGGTGATCCCAGCTTGTCTGCCACCTCCAAATTATGTGGTCGCGGACCGGACACTGTGCTACATCACTGGCTGGGGAGAAACCCAAGGTGAGGTGAATCCCGTGACTCTCACAGGAACTGGCTTAGACCACTAGTCTCCTTGAGAACAAGCCCATTTGTGCAAATGTCTGCTAGTGAGGGAGGTCCACCTTTCCTGACTTTGGCCGGGGTCCTGCCTAAGTCTCCATAATCAGTCGTTAAGGGACATGGCTGAGGGATGGGGTAGTGTTTCTCTGAGTCTCTTGGCCCATAAATTCAATGTTAATATCACATCCCCATTTTGAAGCAAGCCTACATGAGGCCGTTGGATTATTCTCCATGTGAAGTAACTAAGTAAGTAGGGTTTTGAAGCAAGCCTACAAATTGAGGCTGTTGTTCGATTATTTTCCATGTGAAGTTAGCCGCACTGAGCTCCCAAACCCGGTGTGAAACAACAGGGAGAATTACAGCGACGCTCGTCTCCCCAAATACCCGCATGCCTGTTGTATGTGTGGAGAGGTTGGTGGTGGTGGTGGGACAGACTGACAGCTAGGGGAAAGGAAGAAAGGTCCCAGGTCTAGGATGGTATTTGGTATCGGTTGCAGGGGTGTGCGTGAGAGGGGGAACCTTGATGCAGGGTCCTGTTTAGCACCCATACTACATTGTGGGGACCCTGTCTTCTCTTTGCAGTAGGCCCTGATTGTAATTACACCCATCAGACTCAGGCCTCGACACACTGTGAGGATGCCTTTGATCTCGGCCTTGCTTTCTCAGAAGTGGTGGTGAGGGCACAGAAAGGGAGTCAGGAGTCCTGCAAAGCAGATCTGCCCCTGCCGCTCTCTGGGGGAACTGGACCGGTCACCTTACTTCCTCGTGCCATTTGGCCTGGAAGAAACTCACCTGTAAAACCTGGGTTTTCGAACTGTGCTTTGCGTGTTTTTCTTTCGCATTTGCTTTCGTTTCAAAACAGGTCTTGTGGTTTTCAAAGCAGGTTAAAAACTACTGGTCTGAGTCCCTTCAAATTTGCCTTCTTTCTGCACTTTTCCTACATTTGTAAAACCTCACCTCCTGGATTTTGCACGTCCCCCCACCCCTTTCCCATACTTCAGGGTCTGTGAGCATCGAGAAGTAAAGGGAAACATCACAAGTGACGCTTTCACCATGGATGTGACAGGCCCTTCCAGGGTTTTGCATTTTAAAAAAATTTAAACACCACAAACCCCTATGAGTTCAATGTTTGTCCCATGTTGCAAGTGAGGGATCTGAGGCTCCAGGGCGGGCAGGGCAGTGTCCCGGGAAGCGCACGCGCACAGCCCGCGTGTAGCTGGACCTTGAACCCGGGTGGCCTGACCCCTCACAGCCCATCTGCCGGTTCTTCTGTTCCACCCACCACCCACACTTCGCTGACTACCGACCTGTACTACGCTCCCCCATCGACCCTGGCCTCACCCTCGGGGCCACGGGGAGAAGATCATTCTCAGTACGTTCCCTGAACCAGGAGGAGTCCCAAGACGGAAGTCAGGCCTGTTTATGGACTTTCTTACATCAATAATCACATCGGATCAGTGTTCTTAGCTTCTCAGTGTGAGGTGGAAATTCGCCTGTTCTCAGCTTCGTCTGCAGGCTTTCCCTGACTTTGATATTTCCAAGCAAGATAAGCATCCAGGGCCAGGGGCTCATTCAGGTTAGCCCCTCATCAGCGATCACGGGGTGCCCCCAGAGCTCCTGCTTCCTTCTCCCCAGGGGCCCTGAGATCAGGGCTTCCTCGCTAGGTCACCCTCACTCAGCCTCCCGGCCCTTGGAGGTGCCATCTCGACCGTGGCCACACGATGGCAGCATTTCCGCACAGACCACATCAATTTCCAGTCCACTGGTGGTGGATTTTTGTCACCAGCTTCAGGATGTTACCTTGCTCAGAAAGCAGATGCAAGAGCAAGACACTTGGATACATGAACTCTCAGCAAAAGATTCTGAGAAGGCTGGTCCCTGCACAGATCTACTCAGGCGATGCACCCCCTACCCAGAGCTTCCTCAGGACCCTCCTCCACTGCGGCTCTGCCTGGCCAGGGCTGGGGCAAGCCTCTCCTTCCCAAATGGTGGCCCTCTTACCAGCTCCCCTCAACTCTGGACCCGGTGCCAAGTTTTCCAAACTCAAGACCGTTTTCCAAATGTATTCAAAGGCTTTGGAGAAGAAATAGCGCCTCATCCCTCTGCTGTTTCATGGTAGCAAAGACTTTTTTGCAGAATATGTTAAAGTTGGGCTTGCAAAATTGGAAAATTGGACTATTTGTGAAAACATAGGGACATGCCCGGGGTGTCTATCTGGGAAAGCAGCATTTCCTCTGGCTATTTTGCAAGTGTTCCATTTTGACTTTCCAAAATGAAAAAACAACAACAATAACAAAAAAACCCCAGTTTTTCATAGAAGAACAAATACCGCGAGTAAAATAAGCACATAGGAGAATGTTTACTCTTCCTAATTGGAAAAGAAATACAAATTAGGAAATGAACTATTATATTCCACCTATTATATTGTCAGGCATTTTAAGGAATATTAAATACTCAGACTTGTGGGGCAAAGTGGCCTTTTTTTTTTTCTAGTGAAATTTTACACCATCATACTCTTTTAGGAAATAATTTGGCAATGTTAACTGGGAGCCATAAATATGTCTATATAATTTCTGGGAACTCAGAGCTAAGAAAATATTAAGGAACAGAAATAAAATGCATGAACAAAGATGTGGAAAGTTGGAAGCCACTGTAGGAGCCCCCGGAGCTGGGGAGAGAAGAATGATGTACCAGACCCAAGTGCAAATCCCAGCTCCTCCATGGACTTGATGGGTGGTCTTGGGCAAACTGCACGGCCCCTCCCAGATTCAGCTTCCTTCTCTGTGGGACAGGAATGACAGAAGCACCCATGTTGTGGGACTCTTGCAAGGGTTAAATAAGATATACCATTTTATGAGCTTGTGCCTGAAAAATTTAATTCCAGTACATGACAGCTATTCTTCATTTTCATGCTGCGGTCAAGTATCTGTATAACGTGCAGTTTGCTATTGTAATTGTTTTGAAGAGTGTGGCTCAGCGCCACTTAGTACAGTCTCAGTGTTGTACAACCACCACCCCCGTTTGCAAAACACTCTCCTAACCTTAAAAGGAAACCCCCACCCCTGAAGCAGTCACTCCCCCATTAAAATACTAAGTATGAAGATTGCAGCGTCCTAAGAAAGCCCTTACTATATAACACTGAGCGAAAACAATCGGTGTAAAAACATGCCATATAAGTAGTAAAAAAAAGCATCTAAAAGAGACTGAAAGTGAATAGATGTTATAGTAACACTTATATTTCTCAGTCTCTCTTTACATATTGAAAAATATTTTTTTTAATTTTACTATTTATTTGACAGAGAGAGAGAGAGAGCGAGAGAGCACAGGCAGGGGGAGCACAGAGCAGGGAGCCCGATGCGGAGCTCGATCCCAGGACCCCGGGATCATGACCTGAGCTGAAGGCAGATGCTTAACCATCTGAGCCACCCAGGTGCTTTCTTTCTAATATTTCTTTATAATAAAAATATTTCTTTGTAATAAAAATAACATGTACCCCCCAACACCATCAAAAAATATTATTAAATCCAGGTCTTGGGAACATGAAATCTTAGATAATATCTATACCTTCAAGGGTTAAAATGAAAAGCATTCCGGTAGCATCAGGAACTGACTTCTTTCTTTATACAGGCTCACAGACAAACGAGACATCTGTCCCTGCTGCTGTGTTGTTCTGGAAGGTTCCTTGTGGGCATATTTGGGATCCCATATAACCATCTCTCTAATCTTTTTAAACACAGACACTTACGGCGCGGGTTTCCTCAAGGAAGCCCAGTTGCCTGTGATCGAGAACAAAGTGTGTAATCGCTATGAGTATCTGAATGGAAGAGTCAAATCGACGGAGCTCTGTGCTGGCGATCTGGCTGGAGGCACTGACAGTTGTCAGGTAAGCACCGAGTCAATCTCCTGTCTTGGCCCCTTACATAGTTCAGCCCCCAAATGGCAAATTCCAGAAGGCTTTGTCAACGGCCGGCCACCGTCCAAATGCTACCCAGAAAGATTTTAGGTCTGTCCCTGCATTCGGATTGAGATCCCCGAAGGGGATTTCTTGGGCCCTGAGTTCCAGATCGGTGGTGAGGGAGCACGCCACAGCCCATGCATCCTCTGGGGAGCTGGGACTCTTCGCGGTGGCCTTTCCAGCAGGGAGGCCAGGGAGGCTGTGAGACCAAGACCAAGTGCACCCCCTTTGCAATTGCTTTCGGGCTTCCCTCCACCTGAAAGATCCCCAAGGCAAGAAGGGATAAGTACAGCATTCCGAAGGGCTCTCCCCCAGAACACTAAATGGTGTGATTTTGATAAATACACTTTGTTCAGTACTGAATACAGCAGACACGCAGGTAATCTCTTAATCAGTTCCTTTCTAATTGGAAGAGAATGTTCAAATACTGGGTATAGGGAGATCTGGATAATAGAAGGATGACACTCCCTAAGAAAAGGACGGTGGTTTCATCCTCACGTGCTTTTTTTGTGATTGTTTTTTCCTCTTTCTGTATAGGGTGACAGTGGCGGGCCTCTGGTTTGCTTCGAGAAGGACAAGTACATTTTACAAGGAGTGACTTCTTGGGGTCTTGGCTGTGCCCGCCCCAATAAGCCTGGTGTTTATGTTCGTGTGTCAAGGTTTGTTACTTGGATTGAAGGAATAATGAGAAATAACTAAGTGGGTGGGAGACAGGGTGATTCGTCGACGTCTCTAGAAGCTGGAACACGGGTAGGGAAGTCAGCGTCTCAGAAATCAGTGACAGTAATCAAACTAAGACACTGTACTTAGCCACGCGCTGCCAAACCTCAACGTTTTTTAGTATTATCGTGGAGAAATTTTCCCCATCTGTGGACTGTTGCATTCTGTAATAATAAAGTAACACATCTATAACATTTGTTGAAAATAAATTCCGTCCTTCCTTTGATTTAATTTTTTTGAACTTCCTTGTTTTCATGTTCTTCGTTTATCCTACCAATTTTAAAATAGTGTACCTTTCACAGACGTTGGTGATTTCTTTCTTTCTCATAAGGCATAGTTGCAAAAAAGGACCAAGAAGTCTGGCAGATCATAGAGAAGGGAGCAGAGAAGTCCCAGTAAGTCACCCGTATATTTATCTTGTCTGAAAAAGATGGCTCGACATACATCTTTTAAGGTCTTTATTCCTGGCACTCAGACGAATGTTTTCAAAGCTGCAGCATGTATGGGGCATCATGAGAACAAATTCTATTCTTGGGAATGAAATCTGTTACTGACAACTTGACTTTAGCGCAGCACAGGGGACGCTGGGCAGAGAGCCTATGTGGTGAAGGGAGCGGGCGTTGTAAGTGTAATACAAGACCAGGAGGGAGGCTGAACGCTCTCCTGGGTCACGCCTGAATCTAGGAATGGGACCAAGAGTCCAGGAAGGAACAACGAATATATTGAAGGCGGACTGCTTCATTTCCGTTGCTAACTGGCTGCCCAGATAGGAAACAGGCACTGTCCCGCGGGGGTAGAGTGTGACAGTGACAACATTCAAAAGGAAGAGGGAGAAGAGTACCGACGTTACTTGACAATTTAAAATCCTTTATTGTTACCAGAACCAAAATATCAACTCAAAATACAGTTCCAATGTGAGCGTATCAAGGAGGAACAGTCATCGTACAACAAAGAGAGATGCAGAGAGCAAAAATGCACGCTCGCACACACATATGGGGTGACTGCAGCATGAAGTTCTCAAAGAGCGGTGCTTATTTCATTGAAAAATCAAACACTCATATTCACGTCTGTTGTGCTTTAAGGATGAAAAAGCTTAGTTTACAATTGGCACCCGCATTGTGCAATTGCCATGTGTTCACGTAGAATTTTCTGCTTCGTTGGCAAGATTTCCCTTGGTGCCCATTTTGTCTGTCCACACAAAATTCATTTAAAAAGTTCATTAAAAAATTCTGCATGAGAGATATACTGAATCTGAAAATACCGGAAATGCAACAGATAAAGCAGAACAACAGAAGAAGAGTCTATTTGCAGGTAAGCTCCACATTTCAAAAGTCTCAGTAACAAAACAAAGGTCAGATCCCTTATTAGTGTCTAAGACATCAGTTATAAAGCTTCTGCTAATTCTTTTATGTATGGATATGATGGACCTTCCTTTTAAATTAAAATGTAAGCTTCTTCCCAAGACAGGTCAAAAGGGTCAAGATTGAAAAGGGTCAAGATTGAATAGTCCCATGTTTTTCACTCTTGACCACAGGCAGTGTCCTAGAACTGAACTCACACATACAAGATAAATATCCCTTTAACATCAAAATTAAGACCCATGACATCATAATCCATGGATTTCATTCATGAAAGAACCGAGTGTGTGGCTTTAGATGTTCAGTAAGGTAGGACCCAAACCATCCCCAGTCATCGCAGGCCCAAAACCGATTGAAGAAATAATAGAGCCAAATCCTTGAATTGGAGAGGATTTGTTGCTAATTATGGAGTCAGGCCCGAAGATGCCGGCAAGCCCGGACGCTACAGCGGCTTACAGAGCTCCAAGCAAGAAGAGAAAGGAAAGGCTCAGTATCATGTGGCCCAAGGTCCTTTGATTCAGCCTCTTCGTGAACAGGATTTCCAGGTCTTCAACCTCCCTGCAATCTTCAGAGCTCTCAGGTCAGAGCTTTAGTCCTTTGTTCAGGTCTGATGAACCCATTTCTGCATCTTGTTCCTGGATCCCCACTTGGCACATCTTGCCTCCTTGAGAGCAGTCATGAAAATTTAGGGAAGGCTTCTCTTGTCTGTCTTATCACTGACTGGGTTGGAGCAGTATCTCGGGGAACTGACCACACAACAGGCTCTTTGCTAAACCAGCCACATACTGTGTACCCAGAAATGTCAATAGCACTCTAAATCCTAATTCATCCCACATTATATAAAAATACTCTGGATAGTTTGAATGTCTTTGTACAGTACAACAAACACTTGGAGCCACATGGTATGATGTAGCTGAAATGGACACACACACGTGTCTGCAAGGCACAGCGGTTCCTTGGGAGAGGTCAGCCTAAAGAGCTCCTTCCATTCGTCTTTGGCGGGGGGCCTCAACGGTGAGAGCGGGACACTTGAGTTTTCTTCCTGCCACATTGATAGGAATATGGACTATCAAGGAGAAAAGAGAAAGTCCTTATGAAATATTATACAACTCATTCCAACAGAGTTTTCTTTTTTTTTTTTTCTTTAAAGATTTTATTTATTTATTTGACACAGAGAGAGAGAGATCAGATCACAAGTAGGCAGAGAGGCAGGCAGAGAGAGAGGAGGAAGCAGGCTCCCTGCCTAGCAGAGAGCCCCATGTGGGCCTCGATCCCAGGACCCTGGGATCATGACCTGAGCCGAAGGCAGCGGCTTTAACCCACTGAGCCACCCAGGCGCCCCCAACAGAGTTTTCTTGCTACTACTCAACATTATAGCTGGTTTTCATGAAACACACTCATGCATAAAAACCCAATTCAAAGGTAGTGAAAATGACTGTCTCCAGGCTTTCTGGTTTTTTGTTTTTTTTTAAACCTGTTTTTGGTCCCTAGGCAGGGTTAAGTAGCATTGCAGCATCTAAGTTCTTTATGTGACGAGACAGAATGCCACCCACCCTGACATGGCCCCCAAACTCAAATACAAACCAAGCAATGGTCTAGGAAGACACAGTTAGCAAAAGGTTCCTCTTTTCTGGATGAGGCAGGACCTTACAACGGTATAACGCTCAAGAGGATTCCACACAGTTTTAACACCTTTTATACATTTCTTAATTTTGATTGACAAAATGGCAAGATCTTAAAGAGAATCTTCCATCTCACTCCGAATTTCAGGTAGCATTGTTCTAGGGTGAAAAATAGGTAGAGCTTTGGGTGAGAAATAAGCCATTACTCGTCACTCGATTTCCAAACAAGCTGAAGAACCTGTTTGGATGACTTCCTGGGGCAGATGACCCCTGTCCTCTGACTGGCCAGTCCTGGTATAAGTCAGCTGTTGAGATATGAGCTGACGGTTTTATTTTAAATACATGATAAGTATTTATCACGATACATGATGATAAGTTTTTCTTACGGAAGTCCTGGGATCATACAGGCACTTAAAAACTGTCAGCATCTACTCTGTTCTCCATCTAGAGAGTAAACAGTGCCATGAGGTTATTCACATTTCGGTCTTCTTATAAATATTTTTGACATAATTTTTTTTAAAGTTTAGGGATCCACATCTTCAATTTCTAGGTCTTTATTTAGACAACTGATTTTATTTTAAAAGTTAGCTGTTAACATTATTTTTTGAATTATGCAGATAATACAAGGCCATGGGTTGTAATTAGAAAATAAATAATACAAAAGCCTACAGAGGGTAAAAGTGAATTCTTCCCAATTCACTTCTATCCTCAGAGGGTCTATATTACAGTATTAGATCTTTTGCTACACATTCTTATATTCATATCCTCTCTTCCATTTTTTTATTATGAAACATTTTAAGCAGAGGAAATTAGAATTTGTGTTCTGTGAATTTTTGTTGATACAATTCTTCATGTTTATGTACTGGTTGGATATTAACTTTCCTTGCACATGACTTAGATGCTCTTCTCTCTCTCTCATATTTTCTTCCTCTCTCTCCTTCCCAGTCTTCTATCTGTCTCCTTTTATCCATCCATCCACCTATCCACCCATCCATCCATCTACCCATCCACCCATCCACCCATCCACCCACCCATCCATCTATCCATCATCTCTCTCTTTTTCCATCCTCTATCTTTCCATCTAGCTACAGAGAAAGGTTGCTATTGTTTTAATTTTTTAATAAATAACTGTAACACATTGTTCAGTGACTTTTCACTTTGTGATCCATCTTGAAGATCTTACCATGTAATTCCACACAGATATATCTCAATTCTTTTAATCTTTACACAGTAATCCATACCATGAACACATTAGCATTTCCATAATCAGTTTCCTACTGATACACATGTAAGTTATTTCTACTTTCCTTTAGATTGTTTGTGTTTTAATACCTTACTTAGAAATGTTTCCCTCTTCATTACCACATTTAAAAAGTAATACACATTCTTTTATAGTTCTGCTCTTTTTATATTAACCTTCCTTTTCCCCCCAAAGATTATTTATTTATTTGAAAGAGAGAGAGAGAGAGAGAGAGAGAGAGAGAGAGAGAGCAAGAGCCAGAGAGAGAGCACGGGCGGAGGGGAGGGGCAGAGGCAGAAGCAGACCCCCCCACTAAGCAGGGAGCCTGATGCGAGGACTCCATCCCAGGACCCTGGGATCACAACCTGAGCTGAGGGCAGACACTTAACCAACGGAGCCACCCAGCCACCCCTTATATTAACCTCCTAAACCAACTTTGAATTTTCTGTCTAGGATGTGAGACAGGAATTGATATTACTCCCCTCCCCATGAGTGTTCAATGTTCTCCCTGGTACTTTTTCCCCCAGGAGTTTGAAATGCTGCTTTTACTTAAGATGCACTGAAATTCATACAATACCTGCCAAGTTTTTCTACATCATCCACTGTTTCTGGCAAGGCAATACCCTTGGTTTCGGGCAAAAGCATCACGAGCCCACCACAGACCGACGCCAAGACACCTAGGGAAGAGGGAATGGTGGCAGAGCGTCAGGAAGTCACGGCCAGTCCCCATCGGCCCTCCCTGCCCACCTCGGAGCAGCTGTGCTCACTCCACTTAACCAGCCCTCGCCAGCAGCAGCCCTCAGGTCACCAGCTGACGCTGGTGAATGTTTACCAACCAGCTCTCCAGAAAACAAAGCCCTGATGCATTGCGTTTGCTGATTTCCATGTGCAAGGACTCTCCCCGGGGGCACCCCAGGCCAGCGCCCCGACATCACCAACATCACCCACATCACACCGCACGAGGCGCTGGGAAGGGCCATGCGGTGATGCTCTGTGTCTGGCATTTCCCCAGAAGGACACACTAGGCTAAAATAACCTGAGGAACACCCACAACAGTGAGGTGTAAATGGGTTTTGGGTATTTATTACCTCTTTTTAAAATCTATTTGATATATGTGTTTTAATAATGGTCCAGGTTAACCACTGGGCTCCCACATTCCTGAAAACTTCACAACTGGCCTTGGCAGGTGGGTGCCCTCCAGCTCCCACACCGGCACTCACCGCCGCCAGCCAGCTGTGCCCCTGCCTGCTCTCTCTCCGTTCTGCCCCTGAGCTCCTGCCCTGCTCCTGTCAGCTCCAGAGACACAGGCTCTGCTTCTGGGGCCTGGTGGTCTCCCCCCTTTCCCAGCCAGGGACCCGCCCCCCCACCTCCCTCTGGCTCGAGCAAGCCCACTCCGTCATCCCTCTTGCCGCTTTTACTCTGATGTGTTTCTCGAATCTCTCCGTGCCAGCACTGCCCGCGCCATCCCCTTGACCCCTGCTGCCCTGAGCCTTTACCGGCTGAAACTGGCTGGCAGCCAGCACTAACCCCCTCCAACCGATTTGCAGACCACCCTCAGCGTCAGACCTCTAAAGTGCAAACTAGCACTGTCAATCTCCGCTGAGAGCTCTTAGCTTCTGCTGCTGTTTTGGGTAAAGAGCAAACCGCGGGAGTGGGAGTAGAAGACCATGACCTGGCCACGCCTGCACCCCAGCCTCACCTCCCTCCCCGGCCCCGGGGCACACACAGTCCCTGTCCGCTAACTGGCCTTCCCACTGCCTGGAGCCCCAGCCCACACTCCCCACGTGGTAATCTCTACTCATCTCAGATCTCAACTCGACATTCTTCCTTCCTCCTTGACTCAGGCGGTCGGGTGACCCTGTGCTGCGCCCCCCCCCCAGCGCCTTCTGATTTCAGGGTTTATCACACTGTGATGTGACCGAGGGTTTGGAAGTGGGGCTCTCTCCCTGGCCCTGAACCACTGGGCTCCCGGACCCTTGGTCTCGGTTGAACAATGGCGCTCTCTTTGCAGAATCGACATGGAGCTTCTCTTTGCTTTTTCATGCTGGCCGCAGAATCAACACGGAGCTTGTTTATTAGGTCCCATGAAATAACTTGGAAGTGATCTTGTACTGAATTCAGCAGTGTCAAGTAGTTAGAAGCCTTACCATCCCTAGGTCGCTAGCACTGTTAGGAATTTTGCATTACTCAGGATGTATATCCTCAATATTTTCATTATAATTTAAACTGCAAAGCAATACATGAAAAACATAAAACATTCTCTACCAGGAGGGAGGACATGGAGGTGTTGGAAAGGTACGAGAGAAAGGGCGCCCCCTGGGTCCTTCCTTGCCGAGGAGGGTAGAGGTAGGTATGAGACCCAGGCAGAAAGGTTGGAACAGCACCTGAGAAGCACTAGACCGAATTATCCTAAGCTCCCGGTCCCTAAGCTTTGGTTCTATTCCCTCATGCGGCCTGGGGAGGTTGGAGTAGGAAGGAGGGTATGACCTGAGGGCCAGAACAGAGGTTACTGGTACTTGAACAAGGGATTCTGTGTCCTCTGTTCTTTCTGCACAGCAAGCACCCCATCAAAGCAAATGAAGATATGATCTCAATAGATACAGAACATTTAAAAATATAATTAGTTTTTTGAGGCTTATTTTGAAACAAACTGAGGGTCCAGGTTGGTCTGCTGAAAATTACTGGCTCTGTTCCCCAATATCATAAGACTTTTACAGCACTGGAATTTAACTCAGAACCTAAACAAAGAAAGCTAAATCGAACATGAGTCATCACGACCCTTTAATAGAAAATAAATTAAAAGCATTTAGGGTTTCACATTTCATTGCAATCAGATGGGCTACTCAAACCTCAAGAAGTCGTCATTAAAAAATTAAATGATCTCATTAATAGCAAACCTAATAATCACCATTGAGTTCTATTAATACAAAGAATATAGATGAACGCATTTAGGAATAATGTATAAAATAAGTTCTTACCAAAGATGATAAGAGGTAGTTCGAGCCAAATGGCTGCCAGCCGGAAGAGCAGAAACGGGGCTATGATTCCCCCAAAATCACATAAACCTGAGCAAAGAGAAACTCCAAAGTTTCTGTAGAGTAAAAAATTGTTTTAAATAAAATATATTTAACTACATTCAAGATAAGTAAAATATTCAGATATACAAGTAACGAAGAAATTTTAGTAATATTTCGCATCCCTATAGTTTTTAACTCTGAAAACTGCTATTCCTCCCACATTCTAAGCAAATCATTTCCATTCTGCTCCATTTCACATCTGGGCAAAGGCAGAGCCACAGCGAGGACGGTGAGGTGGAAATTCTCCCGCAGGTGGCTCACTCCCCAGCCCAATCCGAGATGCTGATGGGGCACCTTGGCTCCCTCACCTGACAGTAAGGTGTGCTCACCGAGTATTCCCCCAGGAAAGGAGGCCAATTTGCAGCCCACTGTTTCACTCTGTCCTGCATTAAACCAGCTGCTCACAGCTGCAAGACGGGGCGTGTGGTCAGAACAGAGGCTCTAGCCTTTAAACAGAGTGATGTTGATGAAGAAAGTTTTAACCCACATCTAAGCAAGTACTGTAATCAGATTATCTGATCCCACAAAACCACAGCTGTGTATAAAGATACTGGTACGGGAAATACTGCTATCAAAAAAATGCGGAAGGTAGCAATGCAGAAATTAGCCATAACTCAAAGCACATCTTCTTTCATGAAGATGAATTCACCCCAGCCTAAAATATCATCAAGTTAAGGAAACAATTTCGTGGCTTACAAGTCAAAACGTTTGGCTGCAGAATTACTTAGGAGAAACCGTGACATATAGGTTGGAATTACCGTAATGTTGTTGGGTACAATTCTGAATTTACCAAATAAACAATTTCAAAGGCCATGGTTATCCCTAGTCTTCCCAGGGTAGCAACTGTGGTTCTTAACCAGGGTATTCCTGCAAACACAGAAAATTTGGAAGGAGAGAGTTAGGGGTCTGCTTTCAATAAAATATCACAAATCAACAAAAGGCATTTGCTTAGGGTTCTCCTGGGCCCTAAGCCTTTGCTAATTTTAAGCACAAATGACAGATACCTCCTAATATTGTAGCCAAAGTTTTTTTAAGATTTTACTTATTTGACAAAGAGAGAGAGAGCGTGAGAGGGAACACAAGCAGGGGGAGTGGGAGAGGGAAAAGCAGGCCTCCCGCTGAGCAGGGAACCCGATGCGGGGCTCAATCCCAGGAAGTCAGGATCATGACCTGAAGGCAGTCGAAGGCAGACGCTTAACTGACTGAGCCACCCAGGTGTCCCAGTAGACATGATTATTAATGTTACTTAAGACGGGTAAATTTTCAATAATCTCACTCTCCAGGGAATTACTTTTTTTTTTTTTTAAAGATTTTATTTATTTATCTGAAAGAGAGGACACAAGCGGGGAGGGGCAGAGGGAGGAGCAGACTCCCCGCTGAGCAGGGAGCCCAACCCTGGGGTCAGTCCCAGGACCCTGAGATCACAACCGGAATCCAAGGCAGATGCTTAAGGACCGAGGCACCCAGGCGCCCTACCGTAGCCAAATTTTAACAGCAACCACCACCACCAGGACGATAGCTAATATTTAGTGTGCTAGTTGCCTTTCTGAGCAGGGTTAGATGATGGGAATATGATTCAAGGATCATTTCTTGAGCGGCCACACCACGAGACTGAAAACAGTGTTCCAGGCACTGCTTTCCTAGAGGGTGTGACTGCCCTGGATGTGTGTCTGGAATGTGGTCGTCACATGGGCCCTTGTGAACCATTAGCGCAGCCTGGAACCCATCTGTCCTCTCTCTGTCCCCACCCTAGTGATAGCACACAGAATAGCTGCTCCTGGCAGACCAGGACAAATCTGGACGTGAAGCTGATGCTGGTTTCTGGAGGGTAGCAAAGGCTTTGAGGACCAGAACCGTTGGAAGGGGACATGTGTGCCCTGCGTCATCACCAGACTGTATGTCCCCTGCCTCGCTACTTCCCCAAGAAATCATCCGGAAGGAGACAGCTTCTTAAAGTTTCACTGGTTCCTTCATTTAAAAATGAATCATTTCAGGGCTGCGTTGGTTATAGGAGGAAATTCTCCTTTTCTCCACAGTAGCTAGTAGAAAAAGCCAAATGTTCTTCATTAAATATTTTCTTTCTATTAAGGTTTAAAGGAAGAAGGAGTAAACCATTTTTGCTCTACAAAGTCAGTGATCGACATTACTTAAGAGTTGTACAATTTGGGCACCTGGGTGACTCAGTGGGTTAAAGCCTCTGCCTTCGGCTCAGGTCATGATCTCAGGGTCCTGGGATTGAGTCCTGGGTCAGGCTCTCTGCTCAGCGGGGAGCCTGCTTCCACCCCCCCCCACCTGCCTACTTGTGATCTCTCTCTGTCAAATAAATAAATAAACAAACAAACAAATAAATAAATAATTCTTTTTTTAAAAAAGAGTTGTACAATTTACACCATCCTTTCTTAGTGGACACGGGTGTGAGGACACAGGACCTCACAAATAAGCACTGATCTGTCCTCCAGAGCAAAGCTAAGGATGTTCTGACTTCCATCTTTGAAAAGGAAACCTTTCCCTTTTATACTCATATTTATGCTCACCCAAAACTAAACGGTCCTCTTATCTCCGAGAAGAATTATTGCCCCTTCCCAAAAAATGATTTTTTTAAATAGAAAAGTAGGCTTGAATGCAGAGGAAGATGGAAGAGAATCAAGCTTCATAGCTTGATTTTGGGGATTCTCTACAGAAGAGTCAACAAACAAAAACAGTGAAAACTCACTAACTACAATTGCCTAAGAGGGCGAGCACAGAAAAAGAGAGTTTAAGATCATTGCTGGGGGCGCCAGGGTGGCTCAGTGGGTTAAAGCCTCTGCTTTCGGCTCAGGTCATGATCTCAGCGTCCTGGGATTGAGGCCCGCATCGGGCTCTCTGCTCAGCGGGGAGCCTGCTTCCTCCTCTCCCTGTCTCTCTGCCTGCCTCTCTGCCTACTTGTAATCTCTCTTTCTCTCTGTGTCAAATAAATAAATAAAATCTTAAAAAAAAAAAAAGATCATTGCTGGGAGGCTCCAGTTTCTTCCTACAAAATTACATTTTGCCTGCACACTGGCCAAGGACGTCCTGGCAGACTCGACATTCTTCCCGGATGAGAACACCTGCAACTCGCCCATCAGCTGCTCCATCGGGGCTGAGGAACATCAGCGCCGTGCCGATGTGCCGGGCTGCCATCTGCTCGGGCACGGAACGGTTGTAAACATGTGTTTTATTTAGGCTTTGCCTTTTCACGAAGGCCAGGGAGGGGGACCAGGAAGTGCATTCCACCCCAGCCTCCACTGAGCAGGCGGTAGAGCGCCAGGTGCCAGGGAACGGGACATGGGAGCTCTTGCCCAGACTCCCTGGGCCCCAGCCCGGCCGGGCAACCTTTCGCTGCTCTTGGGCTACAAAGAGCGTTGCCTGCTACTGTGGAAACAGCTTGATTATCCAGGTTAAGTTCTTAAGTTTTAGGGTTTTTGCCTACTGATTCAAGATGACTCTGTAAATCCCGCTGACAACTTCAATGACAGTTTAAGTTTACAACGGAGGCTGAAAGTGTTTGCTGGAAAGACCCAATCAAAACCCCAGAAACCANTCGATGAACTAGAGGGTGGAACGAAAGCAGTTCGTCAGGAAGTGTAAATGATGTGTGAGTATCATGGACGCAAACAGAAACCTCTGATCATTGCAGTGATAAGCTGCCTTCATTGGGGAGCAGAAGTAGACACCTTTAGTAGCAATGACAAATGAACACAAGACCATTTACAAATGAGTACTGATGCTGGAACTTTCTCCACGGAGCCCTGAGAACACAGAGAAAGACAGTCCCTCTGAATAGGGCTTTGGTCAAGGAACTGGAGATTACTGGGAATAAGACCTCAATTTTTGAAGAACAGGATGCAGGATTTTAAAGAAACGCTATTTGACATCTCCTCTGAACGTACCATTTGCTTTGATTCTGAACTAAAACGTAGTGAAAATTTGCACTAGAGGTATGTAAATTAAGGTACGTTGGCTGGTTTTTCACTTAAGAGAGAAATAAAAGTAAAAGGCAGCCTTTCTGTTACAAAAGGGGTCCTTCACCAAGCAGTTAGGTCTGTAGCCATCCTAAACACATCCATATGAAAGACGCAGACCAGACCACTGTAGACAAAGAAAATCTTCTAGTTTTCCAACTTTAATCTCAAAAATTTGGGTCAAAAGCAGTGAGGTGTAAGGGAAGATACAGCCAGAAAGGCTTTCTTTTTCCAGAATCTCATTCTTCAGACCATAAAAAGTTCTGCTTAGTGGAGGGAAAGCCAGTCAAATTGTTCTCAATAATTTTATTTTTTTATTTTTAATATTTATTATTTTTTATTATTATTTGCCCCAGGGGTACAGGTCTGTGACTCATCAGGCTTACACCTTTCACAGCATTCACCATAGCACAAACCCTCGTTCTCAATAATCTTAACGGGGATTCCTCTAAAAGGCTAATCAGCATTCTCCGCAGGGGCCCTCCTCCTGTTCCTGACGTCAAGAATGACTGAGAGGAAAAGTCTTTCTAATGTTAATTCATCAGCCCAAGAAACCAAGTCCAAAAGCTCCCTTAAGGAGAAGGGCTGCCAATGGAGAGAGGAGCTGCCCTTAAACTGTGGTTTCTCACAAGGAGCATTAGGGATGCGAATTTATTCTCGCCCATCAAGACCGACATACGACTATCCGAGCAGCCGAATCTGGGAATGCGCGAACGATCTGTGTCCAGAATAAGAGCATAATAATTATTTCTCAGGATTGCTGAGAACAATTCTAAAGCTGAAATCAGGAAATTGTATCTTCAAAAAAACCGATCAGATCCTACAGAAAAGTTTTTTCTTTGCCTTACGTTTTTCCATAGAGGAAAGTGTTCTCTATAAAATCGCTTGATTCCCACTCTTCTAGTTACCCCAACGTTGGTGTGGACGTATGGTCTAGAATGCTCTCTAAGATCATGTAGAATGCGGGGCACATCAAATCACCCCAATCAGTCTGGGGCCAGACAGAATCTTCCAGGGGAACGCTATATCGTGAAATGACAGGCCACCTGTAAGTCCCTAACCTAACTCCATCCATAAGTCCTTAACCGATTCCCTAATTTGATGTGCAACAAACACTTCTTATTCCACGTGCCCTGAGAACAGACCTCGTGGTAGGGAAGTCAACCCAAAACGACACAATGTTAAAGTAAAATGGAAACAATAGTGAAGTCTCCGACATCCTCCATTTGTCCCCCTTCTACTTAAATTGACTATTATCTGCAAGGACAGGAGTTATGTCTATCTTGTTCGCTGCTCTGTTCCATTCCTAGTTTAGTGGTGGCCATTAATAGATACGAAACAGACATGTATTGACCAACAGGTGTTATGCAGATTCCCCAACTCTTAGGAAAATGTTTCAACTCAATGTAGTGGGTTAAATAGTGCTCCCCAAAGTCCACGTCCACCCAGAACCCATAATGTGACTGTATTTCTAAATGGGTCTTTGCAGATGTGATAGTTAAGACGCAGAGAAGAGAAGGTCCTATGAAGACGGGGGTGGACATTGGGATAATGTGAAGGAATGCCTGGGGTTACCAGCAACCACCACAAGTGAGGAAGGATGCTCACCTAGAGCCTTCAGAGAGCCTGGCCCTGCCCACACGGCGGTTCCAGACCTCCAGCCTCCCGGACTGTGGGACTGTGAGAGAATACATTTCTGCTGTTTCAAGCCTCCCAGGGTGTGGTACTTTGTTACTGTAGCCCTAGGAAACTAGAACACTCGAGGAAAATGAGATCAGTGTCAATAATCAGTTCCGTTTATCATTGACCATTCCAATAAGACAGAAGACTTTACATCTTTTAAATTTTCTGGTCTGAAGATAGACATTTCTGTAATTTCATTTAAATAGGGTGTGGGGACTTCATAAACCCTTATATAATTAATAAGCTCATGTGTAAATGTCTGTTTTCACTTCCACAAATATCATCCCTGCTTTCTTGATCCTCAGATGATTCTCAAAAGAAAAGACAGCCTCTCTGGGGCCGACCCAAGGACTCCCAGAGAATCCGCTCTCTTGGTAACCCCCACCCCGCATGCCCTGGTACATGGAAATAATGAACTTGCTCCAATTCACACCTTCCCTGGGACTTTGCAGGGCTTCCCTGTCCAGGATCTGCTGGGTCCTGGGGCAGACAGGATGCGGGTTGTATGAACCACACACCCGGGGTCACCGTCCCCTCTGCAGCTCACCCCGGTCAGCGAGCCCCCCTGACCTCTGATACATCCCTGAAATCACCCTCTCTCACCCGGCTGAAGGTCATGACACTGATTCCTGCTCTCGGCATCCCTCCCTCCTCACTGCTACCACCCAACCTGACGCAACTACAAGGAAGCTCGCAGGGCCGTGCCCAAGCTCCCGGCACGGCCTGGGAGGCTGGCAGGCCATCCTCAGCCCCTTTTCGTGGATACCTGAGCGATAACAGAGAACGTGTGGTCCCAGATCCCTCAAAGATGGCTCATACTTCTGAGAGCCGTGCTCCACTGTGGAAAAATCTCTCCTAGCCTTCCCGTCTGTCTGGAGCATTTCTTTTTTCTCTTTTATAAAGTTTATTTATTTATTTAGTTTTAGTGATCGCTCCACTCAAAGTGGGGCTTGAACTCATGACCCTGAGATTAAGAGTCACACACTCCTCTGACTGAGCCAGTCAGACCCCCCTGTCCAGTACATCTCTCTTCCTTTTTCTTACGTGCCTAGTTCTCACCTGTGAGAAGCTTTTCTTGACCACTCCAAGCATATCACTCCTTGTACCTACTTTTTTTTAATCATGTAGAGCCTTCAGGGAGCTTTATTTTTCTAAATCTGGTACAGCTGGCTCTTGAACAACAGGTTTAAACTGCGTGGGTCCCTACGTGCAGACATTATTTACGCGACAGTACCATACATGTATTTTCTCCTTCTTATGATTTTCTTAGTAACATTGTCTTTTCTCTAACTTCCTTTATTGTAAGAATACAGTATATAATGCATGTAACATACAAAATACGGGTTCATTGACTCTTTTGTTATAGGCAAGGCTTCTAGAAAACAGTAGGCTATTAGTAGTTCAGTTTCTGAGGAGTCAAAAGTTCTATGTAGGTTTTCGCTTGTGGAGCGAAGCAGCACCGCCATCCCCATGACAAGGTTTGACTGTAACTAATTCTACTATTTCATTTACCACAGGGAGTTGTGAAATCACTAAAGTATCTGTATCAGGGTTTATAGCAGCGTTATCAACGAAAGCCAAGTTACGGAAAGAGCCCAGATATCCATATGTCCTTTGACTGATAAATGGATAAAGAAGATGTGGGGTGTGTGTGTAATGGAATACTACTCAGTCACATAAAGAAGATGTGGGGTGTGTGTGTAATGGAATACTACTCAGTCATATGAAAGAATAAAGTCTTGCCATTTGCACTGATGTGGTTGGAGCTAGAGAGTGTAATGCCAAGTGGAACAAGTCAGTCAGAGAAAGACAAATACCATATGATCTCACGCATATGTAGAATTTAAGAAATGTTAACAGTTGAACGTGGGGACGGAGAAAGAGGCAAAACAGGAAACACACTGTTAATTACAGAGAACAAACTGAGGGTTGCCGGAGGGGACGTAGGTAAGGGGATGGGCTAGGTGGGTGATGGGCATTGAGGAGGGCACTGGGTGTCCTATGTAAGTGATAAATCACAAAACTCTACCCCTGCAACTAATATTACACTGTATGTTAACTAACTAGAATTTAGTTGGAAGAACTTGGAAGAAAAGCAAATTAAAAAAAATGAAGTATCTGTATCCCTCACTAGGTTGTGAACCTTCTGAAGTCAGCAAGTGTCTTCCTTTCTTCCTTTTGGAACCCTGGTATTTTGCATGGGGCCAGTGACAGAGCTGGTAATCAGGAAACGCGGTAACCATGGTCAAGGAGAGCATGCAAGTCATTTAAAAAGAGGGGACCAATAAAAACCTACAGGACTACAAGCTAGACTCTGCACAACATCTATTTCATCCATAAATGAACCTAAAGTGGAGAAAACAAAAATCTGCAGCACCAATCCCTATACTTGGAGTCGTTACACCGCTTAAGAAAATTGGGTGACACGCTATAGGTTGCCTGCTACCAGGATTTTGAGGGTGGTGCATTTTTGAAGGACAAGAAGTTCCCCATTCTTCATTATTTTGATTTAAGACAATTTCACGTTCTTGAGTGCCGCACAGATTTGGGAGACTATTACCTTCGGGTAAGAATGCAGTGACAAGGCAGGCCACTCCCGCCACTATGTTGCTTCCTGCGAAGGGAAGGCGTCGTCCAAAACGCTCAATGGTCAGTAAGATCAGGAGGGCCGCGGGCAACTCCACAACTCCCGAGATGAAAAAGTCGATATAGAGGTTGCCTCCTATAATTCCCAGGCGCATGACGAGTCCCTGATACACCACCGCGCTTGTGAACCTGGAGCGACATTGAAAGACAACGGAGACCAAGTAAGACATACCTTCAGCCTGCTCCGAAGGAAGGGGCGTGTTGTAAATTCGATACAAGCTTTCGAGCCCATCACAAGTCAGACTTACCAAGCAAACATAAGAATAAGTGTGCACTTCCTCATTTGGGGAGTCCTCACCAGATCTAAAAAGGATGGGTTACTAACTTCCTCATCTGTAACAGTGATCTATATAAGAGAAGCACATTTCAGTAGCAAATACAGCAAGACACACCTGCATATTAGAGATTATCATTGAGCAGATTCAAAGCCACCAAGTCAAATGATCTGGCTGAATTGACCAGGGTCTTTCACAACTACGTCTTAAAACCTGCAACCGGAGAGTTTGATTCCCTAGCCATTATATAAGTTCAGATTCACAAAGATGTGGTTGCTGCATGACAGGCTGTTCTCAGACAAGTATCAGAGGTCCTGTATGCTAATTTGCTCTGACTCACCAAGGAAAAGAGGTGTGTTTTAAAGTGCAATACATTTGTGCACTTATTAAGTTGGAGAAAATAAATGTCAAAGTGGCAAAAGCAGGTGGGATCCAAAATAGTGTTTCCTTATTAAATTATCAACCTGATGTTAACAAGTAAGATTATCTTAAATTCAAGAGCAAGCACGGCCCCAAAGGTATCAATTTGCTTTGGTCCATTTATTTGAATCTAGTGTCTTTTCAATCCTGGAAAATTCAGCTCATCTGTATTTGGCCATCCAAGAAGTTGGTCTTTTCTTTCATTGCATGAAACACATATTGCTGTTTGCCTACTATGTATAGGGCACTATAAGGGAAACAAAGCCAAACGGCAGGTACTTTGTCAGTCACGGAGCCTAAGCAGGACACTTGATGAGTCCAACAAAGCTTGATATCTCCGGTCTGCTTGCTCCAAGGACAGCCACAAGCAAAAGAAGACTGCAAAATCAATGTCTTTGGATCACCTTCTCTTCCTGTGTCTTTCCCACACCATAATTTCTTCTATCCCAAGACACATATTTTTCACATTTTAACATATCCTAAATTGGGATGTGTCCTACAACTGAGCTGAAAACAATCGTTTAATAATATGTTTCATAGCATGGTTTTTCTTGCTTCATGGTATATAATATGAAGGGTCTTACAATCAGTAGGGTCTGAGAGTCAGGGACACACAACTAGTTTCCATGACGATGCCTGCGGGAGACTGCTAATTGATTCTACCATCCATTCTTTCCTTCTCCCTTTTTTTCCCTTCTCCTTTTGATAACAGAATCCACTGAATTTTAGTTGGGCACGTGGATACCTTGCCAGAGTCACATTTTCTAGCCTCTCTTTCAACTACAGGTGGCCCTTTGATTAAGCTCTCAGCAATGAGGTGGGAATACAACCCATGAACGCAAGTTCTAGATCCAATCTTTTAAAAAGAAATGGCTTTGCTCTTTACTCACTGCCTTCCCTCTCCTAAGGGATGGAAAGGGATGCTGGTGAACCGGCTTCTTCTGGACAACCTGCTGCAGGTGACAGTGAGGAAACCTGGGTCCAGGAGGCACTCAGGGAGCAGCGCTGCCTTCTAGTGCTGGGCTGCTTAACTCTGGGTGGGCACCTTCAAGAGAAGGACACTTTTCTTTCTTTCTTTTTTTTTTTTTTTTTGGTCATTATGTTTTTTGGGTCTCTGTTTCAGCAGCAAGTTGACCTGTACTCTAAATGAATACAATGCTTATGAAAATATTCCCTAATCTACTCTTCTAAATTCTACGAATTTTTAAGACCTTTGCTGCTCCAAAAATAAGGCAGAAATACCCAAAATGAAAAAACTTAGCGTATTACAACAACGTATCATTATATTGTTGTTTATCAAAATGTTTTCCACAATTAGTTCCTCTATCTTGTCCACATCAAAATAGGTCACTTCTGCTTGGGTGGCTCAGTCAGTTAAGTGTCTGCCTTCGGCTCAGGTCATGATCCTGGAGTCCCAGCATGGAATCCCGCATTGGGGTCCCTGCGAAGTGGGGCGTCTGCTTCTCCCTCTGCCCCTCCCCCCAGCTCGTTCTCTCTCTCTCTTTCTCTCTCTCTCTCTCTCTCAAATAAGTAAATAAGATCTTTTTAAAAAAATGGTTCATTTCTAAAGAACATGTAATACTTGTTGGATTCTGGGCTAACTACATGGATTATTTCATTTGATTCTCCTCGAAATCCTCCGAAGTTATCAATTCTCTTTTATAAATAAGAAAAACAAGGCTTAGGACTTGAAGGATTAAAGGGAAGGAGTTTGAGCCAGGATCTGAAATCAGGCAGTTGATGGAGATCCTTTATTCTTAACGCTCACATTGCTCTGCTGAATGTATTCGAGGCTTTTTATTTTAGAAAACATCTGTGTGGCTGATGGTCACTTCATTTTTAAAGAAGGACATCACACACTTGGCCAAAAAGCTGACTTTTAGTTAAAACACTATTTTATGGAAAAGTTGGATTTGACTAAAATAATTTAGAGCTTGAGGGTCTTTAAATTTAAGATCAAAACTACCCATACTGTGAGGGCAGTTGTCCTCCGTGGATAGATCACTTTTTCAAATGAGTCTTTTCTTTTCACTCACTTAAGGGTCTTCCGCGCTCAGACTGGGGTCAACTTGACTGTGCTCATTCAGACTACGCCCTTTTCCCTAGGGAGTCCCGGGTCGGGTCACTCTGCCCATCCACACATCTGTCCCACTGCTCCCCAGAGCATACAGATGGTGACACTCTTTTCTTTTCTAAAGCAATATTTGTCACAATTTGTTATGGTTTCTCTTTCATTCCCTCTTCAGTCTTATCTTCTCCCAGAGCTATGACTTCTACAACCAGATAAGACTCTGTACAAATTTGCTTTCATTCATGTCCCAGTGTCAACACCCCAGAGTTCAAGGGAGATGATGTATCGTATATTTCAAGATCTCTGGTCAATTCAGGAAGAAAACTTGACATTTAACCACTTGTGTAGATTCTGCAATTACTCAGGGTTCTTAACTACCTCTACCTGATAAAACAACTGAGCATCTCTTGCTTTCATGTTAGCTCTGCAGGCGTCACTTTTTCTTGATTGTATCTCCAGGCTGGTTAAGTGATTACACGACCACAGAATTATGACATGCTAGATCTTGACAAGACAATAGAGATCTACTGGTCTGACCCAGAGGTCAGCACACTTTTTCTGCAAAGGATCAGATTATAAGTGCTTTTGGTTTTGTGGGCAATACAGTCTCTGGTGGAGCTACTTAACTTTGCCATGATAGTGTGAAAGTAGCCACAGATGGATACACAAATGGAAGACTATGGCTGGATTCCAATAAAATTCTGTTTACAAAAAAAGGCAGTAAGCCACGTCTGGCCCATAAGCGAGGTCTGGCCTGCAGGCTATAGATTGCTGACTTCTGAACTAGAGGGTTAGTGCCGTTGGAACTTACAAATGCTATTCTTATATCCATCACAGAGAGGAAGAAGTTGAGGCACAGGAAAGATAAGTAGCTTGCCCACTGAGGACACACAGACAGTAAGTAGATGAACCAGGAGGTGGACACCTAAGTCCATATATTGCTAACCATTATGCTCTACTGTGTCTGCAGTAGGCAGAGTACAATATTTATTTTAATGTTGAAAAATATGCTTGTATCATTAATAGTTCTCATAGGGTAGTAGGATTATGGTGGTTTTTACTTTCTTCCTTTTTGCTATAAATATTCTCTTAAAATTAAAATTTAAGCCTAAAGTCCTTTTCCTAACAAGAAGAACTACAGCTCACCTTTAAAGTAACAGATTTAAATGAGACCCTAGTGTACCTTTTTTGTTGCTGGCTCTGTGTCATTCTCCCTTTCTCATTCTTAACAGAACCCTCACTGTACCTCCTCCCCATCAATTCCCATTCTCAGGGGAGCTGATTCTGTTTCCAGTGGTAGGGGAGAGGTCCTTATGTAAGGATAATTCTACCCTCTGTGCCACTGACTGGGCATAAGACCCAATTTGAACCAGTGAGAAATGGTCTTGAGAAAGTCCTTCATGGGGGCGCCTGGGGGGCTCAGTCAGTTAAGCATCTGCCCTCGGCTCGGGTCATGATCTCAGAGTCCTGCGATCCAGCCCTGCATCAGGCTCTCTGCTCAGCGAGGAGTCTGCTACTCCCTCTTGCTCTTCCTCTGTGCTCTCGCTCTCTCTCTTTCTCAAATAAATAAAAGTCTTTAAATAAAACAAACAGAAAAAAGAGAAAGTCCCTCACTGACCTTAAGTCAGAGGTTCCTGAAGGAAGCTTCTCTCTCTACCCTCAGGGAATGAATGAGAAAATGGTGGGCTTAAGCAGAACTTAGCAGCCACCCTATGCCCAGGAGGCAAACAGTATGAAGATGACTCTGTCAGCAGCGTGGAGAGGGAGAAAACCATGGCTTGATGGGACTACTGAGACCCAGGTCTAGCCAACCCCAAATGCTGTTATAACCCTAGAATTCCAGATACATGAGCCAGGAAATGGGCTTATTGTTTAAGCCCATTTAAGTTGGTTTTTTGTAACTTGTTGCCAAAAGCAGAATTATCTGGAGAATTCAGTCCAGAATAATGCTTTTGCAATAATTGAATACTTTAGACAAAATAATTTTGTATTAAATAATTAAAATAATTGCTTGAGTGTTCCAACTTACTCAGTAAAAATATTTATTATTAGTCTTAATTTCAAATGTTTAAGATTGAGAATCAAGCAGTTACATGATCTCTGCTTTCCCAAAGCACAAGTATCATGCCTAACACATACCCTCTACCAAAAGAATATGAGATTTTGGTAAAACCAAAGGTAATCAAGACCATAAAAGCCAATCTTCCCTGTCCAGGGAATGAAAGGATTAATAGTACTTCCAAGGCAGTATGTATTTTGCCAATTTAAGAATAAATCCAGCTGGATTTTGATTTACTGACATGTTCTGCACAGTGACGCAGATATTCTGAAAGATGACCCACTTTCTGGGTGTCCAAAGACCTTGAGAGACTCAACGCCGTATCTTGGAATGGGAACGCATCCAGTAAAGTCTTGGCAACTCATGTGCAGTGGCTGCTGAAGCTATTCTTCTGCTACAACAGCTTCTAGCTCTGTATTTTGAAATTAAGCTGTGTTTATTTTCTGTTGCCAAAGGGTTACCAAATTTCGCTTACTCTGAGTCAGATACAAAAGAGTAGACAGGCTAGATCAGGTTATTATATATACCTACTTCGGTTTGCTTTATTGAGGTATAGCTTTCATAGAATAGAATTCAGCAATTTCAAGTGTACTTGAGTGAATTCTGACGAATGTGAAGAGTCGATGGACTCCCACCACCATCGTGACACGGACCGTCTCCATTACCCTCGGAAAGTTTCCTCCTGACTCTACAGTCACCCCTCCCCCCACTCTTAGGCCCAGCCAACCCCTCATCTGCCTTCTGTCCTTACACTTTTGCCTTTTCCAGAATTTCATGTAAAGGGAACCATAGAGAATGTTGTCTTTTGTATTGAGCCTGGTATGACATTTTGTCATGTGTTTATGTCCTCTAAGTGGTGTCTGCCTGCTTCAGTTTGGAGCAAAGGAAGACAGGAAAGGCTTGTGGTAACATTTGTGTGTTTGGAGTCTTGTTGCCTGGTAATGTCACTCGTAGGAAAAGAGGTTGCTCGCAGGTAAGGTGCATATGTCGGTTTCCTGACGTCTATCAACTGAGCTGATTGCTATTTGTTCTAGCTGTCTCTTAATGGTCTTTTAGCTTTCCTGACACTTTTACGTGACATTAACAACGATGTCGCCCGTGTTGAAAATGCACTTTGTTCATCTTTCTGTGATTAATCTAGCTGCGTGTACCATGCTTCCTGGCGCCTTTCTGAAACCTTTTCTCAAGTTGACATTTTCATTTAAATTGCCAAGGAAGAGAAAGACATTATAAATTACCATCTGTTCTAAATATGGCGTTCAAGAGCTCCCCTGATGTGGGGTTGGTTTCTGGTCAAGAAGGACAACCAGCCAGGATTAGGCGAGAGTCACGGGGTAAGAAAACTGGCACATGATTTCAACTCTGCAAACCTTACTTCTCTCATCAGGAGCCTGAGGATAGCAACACTTACTTCACTAGTCCTTTGAAGATTCCACGGGATAACCCCTATACATTCACACACCCCTGCCATATACAGTAAGAGCTCAATAACGGAAGCAGTCAGCATTACTATTGGTTTCTTACATCATTCCAGAGATATGTCACTTCCAGATGATGACTCACTTGGCACTTCTTTATCTTTTTAGTGAGTAAACTGTAGCTGATGCTATCATGCCTAAGGGGAGGTGATTTTAAAGATACCCTGGTGTGAGTCCCTCTGTAAAGAGAAGAATGTTCATTGCGCCCCCCCTCTTTTTTAAAGGAATGGATTTCTTTTTATACTGGATTTTTAAAAGTAAACCAGGTGCATTTAATGTCAATTTGGCACTGTTGATCTCCCAGGCCTTAGGCTGGATAATTTTTCGTAAATGTACCCACAAGTAAATGACACTTAGCAAGAGTGGTCCCCAAAATGTGCAGGGCCCACGAATCAGCGGGGTGCCTATCACCTGGGAGCTCGTTACACACACTGTAGCCCAGATTAGGGAATTAGCATCTTCCTTTTTACAACATCCAAGGAGACTCATGTGAGAAGCGGTGATGGTCAAGGAACTGTCCTGCCCCAGAGCTGACTCCTAGTGTTTATTTCCGGGGCTGAGATGTAACACAAGTCCCCCAGGTTTTAGAGGAAAAACTACGTTCCACGGGGCCTGCCCGGGCAGGGTGGGGACAATGTCAGGTAGACTTGCAGTTTCATCTGGTTGTTCCCAAGAGGTGGATTTTTCATCCTTTGTCATATTTCACAAGGAAAAGCAAAGTCATAGACAAGAAGGGAGCACTTCTCTGTTCTTGAGTCCAACCCTGTGATGTAATCAGTTTCACCAGTTCCCTATGGCTCTGTTCTCTAGAGGTCTTTAATGTTTCGGAAACCAGTGGGAATAAAATATGACTAGTGGACTTGGGGTCACTGATCTGGAGGACCAGGGGCCATCTTCAAAATTCAACGACCTGCAGGTCTTTCATACAAGCATCAGGGGCTGGAAGACGTGGATGGGTAGGAAGAAGTTCACTGGTGACTGCTGGGGTACCCATGCCCCCACCCCACCACATCACGGACACCCCACCAGTGAGATGCAGGCTGGAACCAGAAGGTCCAAGGATAAGTGTTGCACATTATAAAGCCTGGGCTAGCTTCTGGGTGGTCATAGCGCTACCTGGTATCCATAAAAGACAATTTGTCGAAAACCCATAGTCCTTTGGGAATTGTTAAAAACATCATTATACTTTGAAACAAGAGTAGATAAAATATTTACCATACAGACTTCATATTATAAAGAAAAGTCCATATTAAAATTGTGATGAATATTTGCTGCTTAGTAGTTAAAAACAAATCTCAGTCACCTAGACCAGTGCCATCCAATAAAAATATAGCTGATTTACAGAGTTCAGTTTAAATTTTCCAGAAGCCACATTAAAAAGGGTAAAATAAACAGATAAAATTAATTTTAATAAAATGTCCTATTGATTCCAATCTATCCAAAATACTACCATTTCAACATGCAATTAATACAGCACTGTGAACGAGATCCTTATGTGCTCTACAACATCACTATGCAGTCTGCTCTGATAGCTCATCTCGGTTCAGACCAGCCACCGTTCAAGGCTCCGTGGCTTCACGTAGCTAGTGGTGACTGTACTGGACAGGGTGGGCCCAGAGCACCTCGGGTCGAGCCAGGTCTTCTGTTAGGATGTGCAGAGAAGGTATTTATTCCTTTCGTTTGAGCCTGGCTGGAAAGCGTCCCTCCCCGCCCCTCTCCAAGCAGGCATGCTGCCTAGAACAGCAAAAGTGCATCCATCTAGAAGTCCCAGGAGGGATCCAAAGAGCAGACTTAATATTAGCAAAGGTTAACGGGTTGCAGCTGTGGGTCACATGTTGGAACATTTCTTCATTTCTTAAAAACAAACTGAGAGAGGTTTTTTTTGGGAGGGGGTGTTAAAATAAGAGAAAGAGAAAGAAAAAAGAAAAGGCACCTTCAGACCTAAAACTCTAACCCTAAAGGCTCAGAACTTGGAGGAGGAAACACCAAAATGTGCTGTTAAAGGGACTGAAGTAAAATGTCAGGGATCCTCCAACAGCGTAAATGTCCGTGACAATTACTAAAAAAGAGAAGTTCCAAATACCACATTTTAAAGGACGCCCAGAGTCTCACATTATAGTAGCATGCTTAGATACACAAGATTTTGTGTTCTGTGAATATGCAAATTGAGCATGTGTAAGTCAGTAGGTAGCCAAGGATTTTTTTTTTAAAGAGAGGGAAAAAGCTAAGGAGTGAATTAAAGGAAATCGTATGATAGGTCACAAGTAAAAGCCCAAACCACAGGTTTCCACTCATCAGTATTCTTAGCATCATTTCTTTTTAGTCTTTTGGATGCTTCTGAAATAGTTTTAATCAGAACGAGGTCTTGAACCTGACAATAACAGGACATGGACTCGGGAGATGGCCGTTCTCCTCGCCGGCTGGGGCGATGTTGGCCACTAGGTCCTGCTAGCTGTTGCCCATGCCAGGTCTCTTTCCCAGGCATTCAGATGTTTGCAGGACACCAGTAAAAAGGCAACTTGGCCCAGTTAGATTCCTGGCAGGTGTCTTTCTGCCCGGGCCTGTGAGCGTAAAGTGCTCGCTCCTGCCCCTCTTCTGGCTTGGCAGCCCTTTCTGTACAGGCTAAGGACAGCCAGGTGACATCAGGCTCTGTCAGGCAAGTGCTTAGGGCCACGGTGATGGGGCATGCCCAGGACCGTGTTCTCAGAGATCTTGCAGGTTGGCGTTGGCTGCCACCTGTATCTGTGCCAGGAACTGGGTCCCTCTCCTCTCTTCCCTCCTTCTGCCCTTCCCAGCATCTCTGCAAGCTGAGATGGGGTCCCCGCATAGCCCCTGGTGCTCCCCATCTGCTGGGTTCTCAGGCATCTCCCCAGGGCGTCTGTCTGAATCCCTGCCCAGAACTGGCTATGCCCAGGGAGAGGCCTGGCTGCCCTTCCACTGCCTTGATGTCCCTGGGCTCCTGGCACAGACAACAGCCCTTTGTTATCTCAAGCCACTGAGATTTTGGTAATGTTTGTTACACACAACACCTAGCTTATCTTGAGTGATAGTCTGTAGATTTCTCAAGTTTACCCAAAAAACCTCTGGTCCATACCTCCTCTTGACAGGAATTTATTGTGCTAAGTACTATATTTCTACCTGAAGTAATTAAACTTAGACTGTTCAATTTAAATTTGGAAAAAAATGCAATTTTTATGACGTTGTTTGTTACTTAGAGTCAATAACTGCTTTTGACAAAATCACACCATTAAAACTAAAAAGAAATGAGGACTATTTCTTCTGCATTTTCAACTTATAGGCACTAATCAACTTATCACAGAAATAAACCATAAAAGTACAACACTGAAGCAGAGAGAATCCTGGGTAGAACGACCATCCTGGTGAAGGCTAAGAGCTTATGCGCTACCCAGGTAAAGAAAAAGTTAACAAATCAAATTGTAGCCCCAGGTAGACCTCATGAAGGTCTCAGCGGGTTTAAAGATTATGATCTCTTTTTACATTTAAGAAGTGTGCTCTTCCTTGGGGCGCCTGGGTGACTCAGTTGGTTAAGCAACTGCCTTCGGTTCAGGTCATGATCCCAGGGTCCTGGGATGGAGCCTCGAATCAGGTTCTTTACTCAGCAGGGAGCCTGCTTCTCCCTCTCCCTCTCCTGCTACTCGGCCTGCTTATGCCCTCTCTCTCTCTCTCTCTCTCTCTCTCTCTCAAATAAAGAAGAAGAAGAAGAAGGAGAAGAAGAAGAAGAAGAAGAAGTGCACTCTTCCATAGCACCTCTTTTTAAGAGGGACAGAGGGCAGGCATTATTGTCACAGAGAACCTCATGATTTAAAGAAAGGAGAAGTATATAGAAGAAAAATCCTAATGCTTCTTTTTTGCATTACTGATGTTTAGGCTCTGAAGAGTACTTCTGCTTCATGTCAGGGAGGAACAGAATCATGAAGTATGCTGTAGAGGAGGAGAAGTCTTTGGAACATTTACTAACAATAACATACCTATTTTTAAGGCCAAGAATGTGAAGATGACCCGTAGCTGTATATGAATCTGGGATCCAAATGCAGTGGTTTATTACCCATTTCTTCATCCCTGCGGAGCTTTGCAAGAGGGCTATCTTCACTGATCACCTGCAACCTGCCTGTGTGGTGGCTCAGGTCTGCAGCACAGAAGCATGTGTTTGAGTCACTCATTACTGGATTCCTTAAAAATAGCAGATGGCTTTTAGGTTGTAAACTAAGTCAGACTCTGAAACAGGAACTTGATAAATGATGAGTCTGCTTATTAGCTGGAGCTCAAAAAACAAAACAAAACAAAACACAACAGAACAAAAGCAAAAAAACACAAAAAACTGACTCAGCATTGACACAAATCAGTGCGGATCCCTGCTTCCCAGTCAGAATGGTGGTGGGCTCCTGATGAATTTGGGCATGACAGTGACAGCTAAAGCCAAAGCTGATGGGGGAATAATTTTGTGGCCCTTGGATATGGAAGAATATTTTTCTTCCTTTTTTAAAAAATATTTTATTTATTTATTAATTTGACAGAGAGAGTGAGAGAGCACAAGCAGGGGAAACAGCAGAGGGAGAGGGAGACGCAGGCTCTCCGCGGAGCAGGGAGCCCAATGCAGGGCTCGATCCTAGGACCCTGGGATCACGACCCAAGCCGAAGGCAGACGCTTTAACCGACTGAGTGACCCAGGTGCCCCTAGAAGAAGATTTCTTAAACAAAACCCATAATGCAATCAATAGGCAAAAATATACATGGATTTGCCTGTATCAGATAAGTTTAACACTTTAAGAATTTTTGTCTAATGAAGAAAAAAATAGGCAGTCAAAGACTAGCTAAAACACTGAGGAGAATGCACCTGCAATGTCTAGAACCAACAAGGGGGGTGGTATTCAAAACATGAGAGGAGATTCTATAAATTGAAGGGGACAAATTCCATAAAATCCAATATACATGGGCAAGGATATGGCAAAGCAATCCACAGAGAAGGAATCCAAACAGCAAAGTAAGATGCACAAAGATATGCTGTATTTCACTAGTAACCAGAGATGTGCAACTTAAAACTTTCAGGAGGCTGGCCCGATCAGAAGATCGGAAAATACCAAATGTTTATGTGGACAAATGGGACACTCAGTGGTGTACACAGAAAGCATCCTGGCGTTACTCAGGACACTGAGACTGCATGCATCCCAGGTCCCAGAAGTTCCACTTCTAGCTATTAAACTCCATGAGGAACCTCACAGAGGTTTCAAGGGGACACGTATGACAATGACTAGAAACAACCCACCTACTTGTCATTAGAAGGACGGGGACCTGAAACACAGCAGATGGTACGACTGAAAGCCACACAGCACTCCCATGTGAGCATGATTGTAGAAAGTAAGACAACTGCTGCATGAAAAAGTAGGAAATAAAGCAAGATCTAGAGCAGCATAATTCCATTTATGTTACCTAAACACACACATGCAACAAGCTCTAGCTTTTAAGGGCACATAAATATCAAAGGGCACAAATCAAGCACATTCTGTTGGAAACCTGTTGAGAGGAGACAAGGGGAGAGAGGAGAAAGGGGAAGTAAAATGAAACCCCAGAGGGGCCTTGCACAGCCCAGTGATGGCTGTGCCATGCACAGAGAGGCATGATTAAGTCAACTCTGCACTCAAAGAGAAATGACAGTGACCAAAACAATCTCCAGCAGAGTCACGTTGAGGCCATGTTGGAATTTCGTCCACTTTCAGTGCTTTACATTTCCCAACTGCCCAAATTCTGCCTTCCTTCTATACCTCAGAAAAGCCTTAGTTTCATGTTTATTTGCTTGTATTGGGGAATGCTAAGAAACGTCTCTGATGAAAGTCAAGTACAACTGAACAGTTAAAAGACTAGTTGAAATGCACCTTAACAAATATCACAATGCTTGGTGTACTCTGGAATTTGCAAGTGGCTCCCTTTTCTTGATTTGGAAAATAGTTTTGTATATAGTACTTATTGATCATTGGTATGCCCTTTATTGTTCAAGACAAAACAATCTTTACAGAGAGATGAGATGCTTTTACGTATGAGCCATAAGCAGGTGGCACATGCCATCCCTGGAATTCTGTTTCTGGAGGTTTTTGAGAGTAAAGCATGTTCAGTCTCATGGCTTGACTCTGGACCATAGTAAGGTGCACTAATGTTGGATCGTGTTCACTATTAACCCTAATTTTGAATTATGAATTGCTTTATTATATCTCCACAAATATATAGGTTAGTTTTCATCATTAACAGATGTACTGATTGAGATCCAATTAGAATACCTTTCTACTTAGAAACAAATGCAATCAAAACAAAAACACACTGAAATGGTTTCCAAACACTGCACATGAGATCTAAATTTAGTTCTTTCCTATATCATGAAAGTGAGTATAGTTGAACAGATAGGGAACTAGTAGAGGAAACTGAAAACAGTTCAAAAAAGAAAAAGAAAAGCAACCACAATGAATTGGAAAAAATATAAAGCATCTTAAATGCATGTCAAGAGACATTTTTGAAAGTGAATATTATATGGAGGTTGTTTAAAAGGCAGATGTTTTGAACACAGCACTCAGTAACTGTTTGCTAACTAATGGATGTACAAATGAATATGAGCCCCTGCAACACCAGGTGAGTCAGTGCCCTTTTGTTTCTGGGCCAGCTTCATGTCAGTTAACCTTAAATGATTTTTTTAAACATATGACCCTGAAATACAATATTCTGTGAATCACTTTGTAATGTGAAAAATATTTTCACTGAAATGATCAATGAACTTGTTGAACTTAAGCTCATTATATTTAGGGAACAAAGCCTACCAAATAGTTTACAGAACTTGGGAAGAAATGATATGGTAAAAAAAAAATACTACATGAAGTAGACCCTCTAGTTCACTCAACTGCCATCAAAAAGCCTGTCCCCTGCTAATTTTAGAGCAGTCTGTATAAATATAGCGCTTAAATTGTCATAAATGGCAGAGTGAATACTTCAATTACCCTTAGTAAAATTTGTCTAAGATCTCAAAGACAACTATTTAAGCCTGGAGACTACACATAATGATCAAAACATGAAGGTAAGTACTTAAACTCTATTGCACTCTGTGCCATAAAAAAAAAATCATGCTGAGCATTCATTCAATAAGCCTTCTTCAGTCTTCCTCAAGATCTAAACTCTTAGTGGTGTATTGGTTCGGAAATACAGGCAGGAAAGAAAACAAGGATTCACCTTTGAGAGGTGGTAAGGCCATTGTACACCCAGTTACTCAGTTCTTCCTATTTAGCATGTAGGACGTGTCCATAAGATCAGAATGTAATGAACTTGAGTTCACTTTATTGAATCAAAAAATTGAATGAATCTTGGAAGTTGTCAAGAATTCTGTTTGTGAAGAGGTCCTTTGGCTTTTCCTGAGAACATTGTATAACTTAAACTGTGAGAGATCAGGCAATAGTTGTTCAACAGATGAAGACTAACCCTACATGTGCTGACAGATCAGTGACATTTACCCTTCTTGAGTATGAAGACTTCTGGTTAATGCCAAGGAATATAATAATTGCCCATGTGATAGGAATTGTGCTTTTAATGTCTGTTCACTAAGAACACATAATGACATAAATTTATTATAAACTTATAACGTCTTTCAACTCATCAGTTGTTATTAATGACAATCACATCCACCTTCATTCTGAAAAAATAGTACATATTTATCCAAGATGTATTAATTCACTCTACAGATAAGGCTCGGTTGCAAATGGTTTGAGGACTTTTGCAATAACTCCATGGTCCCCAAGGATCTGTGACCCATTGGGACAGACTGCCATAGGAATATCCCATCAACTGTGGGGCTAAAGTGACAGCTGCTGGGTGACAGGAGTGTGTCAGCAACCCTGCTCATCAAGGTTTTCTATCTGGTAGCCCTCTATGTTACTAGGGAAGGTGACAAAGTTTTGCTTTAATAGGAAAGTTTCCTCTAGAAGAAAAAGCGTCATTGGTTCTGGTGATATTCCCCAATATTGCCCATGACTGTCTCCTAGGAAGGACATAAAGACTTCTCCACTCTCTCAGTCCTCTATCCGGCCACCTTAAGAGGAGTGCGTTCACCACGTGGAGAAGGAAGGCTTCTTTTCAATCAGGTCCCCCTTCACTAGCACCAAATTCAGAGAAAAAGAGAAAACAGCACAGGTCCATATTATTTGTTCCAAAACAAGAAATCTAGCCGTCTCTGGAGTGTGTGGACCTAATCCCCTCCGCATCTGCACCCACATGAAGAAATGTTGCTATGGCAACATGACCAGTGCTCATCATCCGGCCATCTGGGTGACCTCTCAGGAAAGGGGGGATTTATCCCACGAAAAATCTCCCACCTGATATCTTTGTTACCATCTTCTTGGATGGGACCTCAAGGGACAGAAACAAAGGGATCTTAGTGTGCTCCCTCCTTTACTATTCAGCACAATTTCCTGCTGTGTTTATCTGCAGCAAAAGCACATCTCTGTACACCAGCAATCGACTTGGCCCTGCAGAATTTAAATGATTTCACCTGCTTTCCAGGACGCATCTCTTTTCTTAGGATTATTTCATAAACAAGGGCGATTTTCCTGGTGGGACGAAGATCGAGCAAGCAGTTTTGTCATGGTAACGGCAGCTCTGGACTAGGAATAACTCCGGGGAATTCCAGCCAGGAGCTGGATACGCAGGGTTCTGGACATTGTACCCATCATCGCCTCCACAGCAGGGAACGCTTTCACAAAGAGCTAGTATTTTCTCATTTATTCACAGCAGGGAAGCACAGCAATTTGGACTGCAGAAACCGATTTTGCCAAAAACACAAGAATGGGCCAAATGGCACAGGAACAAAACACTTGGAAAAGCTGACCGTCTTTCTCTCTCACACAGATAGAGCGTGAACATTTCAAAGACAGTAATAGAGGGCCATTCCCTTGGCAAATGCTCGAAAAAAGAAAAAGAACAAAGCAAACCCCCTCCTCTATTCTATGAGCGAGAGAACCAGAATTAAAATAATTGAATTAGGCATTGTCACAGTGCCCACAGAAGAGATCTACCAATATTAACAGAACAGAATAAGCCTGTGTGGCTTATTCTTCTTGCTTTATATTTTAATTAATTTTGTTTGTTAATGCCACCAGGGCTCCGGCTAGACAGAAGGAGGTGAACACTCCTCTGCATCCCACTGGGTACTGGGACTGGAAGGGGCAGGCCTTTGCTCTTAAAGGCAAGGGTCAGCCTTTGAGAAGGAAAAAGGGAGGAGTCCGTGATTCCCAGATTATATAACTAATGAATGGTAGTTGAAATGACTCTGAATGTCACTAGGTGAAGCCTGGAGCTCTTCCCCAGTATCATCATCCATAGAGCCTTGCCTGGAAGGTTTGCTGGAATCTCAGCAGTAGGGAGAGCCAGTCAAGTGTGAATGGAAGGGGCCATGGCTCTGCGCCTGGCCATGAATGGGACTAGGGCCTGCTGGTGGAGAGGCCAGTGCAACAGAGGTCAGACATGGGTTTTCCATGGGCCAGCACTGCTGTCCGTGGTCTGGGACACATCTGGAGAAGGGGTTCTTAGGAGCAGCAGTCTCTAGAAAGAGCAGGTACCAGTCATCAAGAGAATGCAGCCTCTAGCTTTCAGACAGCAGGTGAGTGAAGGGCTAAGCAGTAGGATCCTATTTTCGGAAGAGAGAAGGGCAGAAATGAAGCAGGGGCCAGGGCCCCAGTCAAACAGGCTAGAGTTCAAGACCAGATTAAGAACTAGAATAGAACCTGGGAAGTGAGCAAGTTGAATAAATCAAATATGTGTGTATTTTGTGGGTTTATCAGATGTCAGTAAAGTGTTTTTTTTTTTTTAAGGAATATCGTTTCATGTTGGGACTTCAAATAAAGGTTACCAAACAAACAAACAAACAAACAAAAAAACCCAACAACAACAACTAGGAACTGAAGAAGGGGGTAGGACGTGAGAGACCCCAAGGTGGGGCAGCCTGTGTCAGACTTTGGGACCAGACCAGCCAGCAAACGGAGCCCAACCTCTAGTGGGACCAGGAATCCCTCACAGGCATCAGGGTCCACGGGCAGACAGGTAAATGTCAAGCTCGCAAATGTAAACCTTTGCGACTTCCTCTGAGCACAGCCAGGAAGGCGAGGACTGAACAGCTTGTCCCAGTTTGCCTGAGACTTTCTCAGATGCAGCTCTGAAACTCCCACTTCCCAGGAATCTCCCCAGTTTTGGGCAAATGGGGACAGCTGGTCACCCAACAAGTCACCACCTGAGTCCAGGGTCCTGGGTTCCGTAGATCCCATTATGCGTGAGGGATGGGTCATCAGACACCCGGACTGAAGGGTGGGATTGAGCACACAGAGGGTATGTCACAGTCACATGGCGTGCTTTCCTTTCACACTTCTGAGGGACGTTTTCCAAGCTTTAGCTTGTATTTAAATGAGGTAGTTAAGATTCTGACAAAGGTATATGGCCCAGTGATTTTAAGGGGGACCCCGGAAGGTGGGTGGGAGGGACGGGGAGAGGAGGAAGGCCCTGTCTCTCCAGGGTTCCTCACTCGAGATGCTGCTTTGGGGGAGGTGTCCCAAAAACCTGCCTCACCCGCTCCAAGGCTGTAATCTCATTCCACAAGACATAGGTCACTTGGATTCCTAGTTTAATTAAAGCCACATGATGCTCTGGAACGTCCTTCCCTCAATATTTGTATGGATTAAATGGGAGTCCACTGACCTGGAAGATGTTAGGCAGAATTTCCTTTAGTGAAAGGAATTTACTATTTAATCACCAGCTTGGGGAAGGAGCTCACTCTGGATTCAAAAGTCCATTAGTACTGTTTTTATGGCTTTTTAATGGTAGCACTATTTCCCTTTTCATGAAGTATTTTTCTTCAAGCAACATTTTCCCCTTTTCATGCAACACTGTATCATTTTTTTTAAGTTAAAGATGTGGGAAATAGGGTGCCTGGGTAGCTCTGTGGGTTAAAGCCTCTGCTTTCGGCTCAGGTCATGATCTCAGGGTCCTGGGATCGAGGCCCGCATCGGGCTCCCTGCTCCGCTGGGAGCCTGACTCCTCCTCTCTCTCTGCCTGCCTCTCTGCCTACTTGTAATCTCTCTCTGTCAAATAAATAAATAAAATCTTTAAAAAAAAGATGTGGGAAATAAATAAACAATCCATTTAAATATAGGCCATTTATAGAAATCAGGCTATTTGTGAAAATGTATTTAGGTAGAGTACTATTACCTCTCAGTTCCAAAGGTCCGTTTTAGCTATATGAAGTGTCTTGTCATTTTTTTTAAAGATCCTATTTATTTATGAGAGAGAGAGACAGAGAAAGCACGTGCACGTGCATGAGTAGGGGTAGGAACAGAGGGAGAGGAAGAGAGAGAATCCCAAGCAGACTTGGTACCAAGTGTGGAACCTAACATGGGGTTCGATCTCACAACCCTGAACTGAAATCAAGAGCCTAGCATTTAACCAACTGAGCCACCCAGGTGACCCATGTTCTGTCATTTTTTATGCATTCAAGAATATTCTAAATGAAAGCTAATGTGGTAGCATGCATAAGACAGTAATAATTTTTATATGTTATTGTTGAGGATCATGGCTTTGCTGGGTGGATTGGCACCATTTATTCTGTGTGATGTCAAAGAATGAAGATTTAATCCTATTGAGGAAAAGCACTGTATGAGTTTCCAGTGACTTTCTGTCCAATAACCTTCCCTAGTTTCTAGACTCACACTTTCCCGGCTCTTGATACAGGAACTGGACTGGAGCGCCCCCCCACCCCACCCCTTGGGCACTGCCTGGGCTTGAGTTACTTTTTCTGGATCTTTTGAAATGAATTCAGTGAAGACAGTGTTCCATCCCAAGCCTGAGATGGTAATTAAATACAGCATTAACGAAGACGGTACAAAAATTGGACTGAAAACCACACCCCAGATGGGGTTCATGACAGCCAGAATCATGGTGTGGTTCCTTCTTTGGAAGAACAAAAAATCGTGTTTATACAAATCCCCCCTTGAAAGGGGATTCATAAACAGACATTCCCAAAGCTGAAAACTCCCTCTCTGTAGACATACTGGTGTCTGTATGACAGTTTGTTACGATACAATGAAGATGGCAGCAATTAAGAGTTGGACGTCTCTCTGGTAAGTGAGGTGATCTAAAACGTAGCCTAACACTCCCTAATGAGGTTTTAATCCTTCTCTATTTTCTCTTTCTTATATATTTATCTAAAAGTGGGATCATCGGGCGCCTGGGTGGCTCAGTGGGTTAAAGCCTCTGCCTTCCGCTCAGGTCATGATCTCAGGGTCCTGGGATCAAGGCCCATATCGGGCTCTCTGCTCGGCGGAGAGCCTGCTTCCTCCTCTCTCTCTCTCTCTCTGCCTGCCTCTCTGCCTACTTGTGATCTCTCTCGCTCTGTCAAATAAATAAATAAATAAATAAATAAATAAATAAATAAAAATCTTTAAAAAAAAATNCTGCCTACTTGTGATCTCTCTCGCTCTGTCAAATAAATAAATAAATAAATAAATAAATAAATAAATAAAAATCTTTAAAAAAAAATAAATAAAAGTGGGATCATCGATGATGACCCTTGGGGATCAGAAAGCTCAAGTGTTAGTTCTTGATGTTCCCTAAACATGCCACCAGGGAAACCACCCACGAGTGTGTTTATGCATCACTGGGTACCAATATAACACCCGGTACTTATATTTTAATAAGTTGTAGGTTAGCTATGAACAAGGAACTATATAGGCATATCATTAAAATAGGGAAATTATGGTCAAGCCTTATAGGTTTGTTGGGCCAACAGAGAAAAGCAGTATCACTAACAAACATGGACACACTCAGTTCTGTGCTGTTGGAGGCTCTTTGTTAACCAGAGCTGCAGCCTTTTCCATGAACATATCCCACACAAAGGCAAGAAGTGGAGGAGGAGGGGAGGAGAAGGATTTTTAGGGTAAGGGCTTTTAAAATTCTTTAGAAAAAAATGAAAGCAAAACCACAGCCACAGTTACTACCTATGTAGTTGTATAACCTGGGTCCGGAAGTGACCAAAGCTATTTAACCGGTATACTGCTTAAATAATGCTGCATAACAACCATCAATCTTAGTGACATAAAGTAATAAGCATTCGTTTCACTCATATGTTTGTGGGTTGGCTGAGAGACAGCTGATCTAGGTTTGGGGAAGTCTTGCTAAATAAGCTCTACTCCAGATGCTTCTCAGCCTCCTCTGGGGCCAGGAGGCAAGCCTGGGGATATTCTTCTTATGGTAATGGCTGAAGTGCAGAGAGCAAGCCCAACCACACAGCACATTTCAAGATTCTACTGCAGCAAGTCTGGTGGTAACCTACCATCAGCCAAAGCAACTCACATGGTCAAGCTCAAAGTCAAAGGGCAGGACATACATTCCACCTACCATGGGACCAAAGCAAGTTACTCTGGCATGCCCAATATCAAAGGAACACAAAAGCATTTTCATCCAATGGAAATGAGAGGGAGGACGTGAATATTTCTTTTTTTTTTTAAAGATTTTATTTTTTTATTTATTTCACGGAGGGAGAGAGATCACAAGGAGGCAGAAAGGCAGGCAGAGAGAGAGGGGGAAGCAGGCTCCCCGCTGAGCAGGGAGCCCGATGCGGGCCTCGATCCCAGGACCCTGAGATCATGACCTGAGCCGAAAGCAGAGGCTTTATCCCACTGAGCCACCCAGGCGCCCGAATATTTCAAACAATAATCTAAACCACCACCTTCCTCTGTCACCTCAACAACCAAAAATGTGTTGAATCACTAAACCCTACCCTGGCCATCGAAACAATGCCATTAGGATCAGCTATATTAGTTAGCTTTGGTCTCAAAAACAAATATCCTCCGATCTCTGCAGCACACTGAGACACATTTAGCAGACTGTAGTTTACTGAGAAAACAGTTATTTCTTGGCCACATTCCACGTGGCGGCTCTAGGTCAGTTTCTGCAGCTCTGTTCCAAGTTGTGGCTCTTCTCATTCTGAGACCCAAGCTGAAGGAACAGCACCAATTTAGGATATGCTGTTCTTGTGGGAGATGGAAAGGGCAAGAGAGCTGTCAGAAACACATGATGCCTTTACAGCTTCTGCTCTGAACTGGTACCTCAGGACATCAAGTCAGATGGCTGAGCCTGACCCAGTGGGGGAAATCTGTCTGGCTGCGGAGGTGCACTGTTTCAAGTCCTGCCGCCCCGAGAGGGGGTGTGGGATCCTCCTACAGAGAGAGTGAAGAGCTGGGAACAAGAACGCATCTATCCCCGATAGTACCGCTTCGTGATGAGAAAAGGTCGCTGAGCAACAACCTCAGCTCTCCACTACTTACCCTTAGACCTAGTCTACTACGATCAAAAGCCTGAGCATTCTTAAATACGTGCCCACTTTCTCATCTATTTTGAGACATATACATTCGGTTTGTAAGGCAATGCCCAGTCTCTTCAGACCAGCATTGTCATGCAATGCATTGTTCAATCATACACATGGCGTTGGATAAGCGTGGAAAGTTGGATTGATTGGTAACTTACTAGGTGTGAGGCAAGAACCAGTGCACTCCAGGTAACAGGTAGGAAGTAACGTCAAACTGATGCCAAAGAAAAATTTAACTGGGACATGTAAGAACTTTGTCTTAAGAACAAAACTATAGGGACGGCTACGGCAGGAACCAGTGCTCTCACTGACACACTCTCCAGGTGAGAGGATGACTATGGATGCTCTGGAGGTCTTGGGACACATTGTTGCACTACAGTTGTGCCTGGGCTGTAAGGACAGTAGACTTGCTAATAGTTTGGCTTTATTTTTTCAAGTGTGCCTTAAACATTGCAAAGGCGCCTATGCATGTGTCTAAGCTAAGTGTCCTTCCGCATTGGGTCACTGCCTAGTGCTTGACACTCAGCCCATCTTTTTTTTTTTTTTTTTTT
>LNAC01000025.1:3604215-3656698 GCA_002007465.1 Ailurus styani
CCCCCCACCCTGCCCCTCAAGTTCCTCATATCAGAGAGATCATATGATAATTGTCTTTCTCTGATTGACTTATTTCGCTCAGCATAATACCCTCCAGTTCCATCCATGTCGTTGCGAATGGCAAGATTTCGTTTCTTTTGATAGCTGCATAATATTCCATTGTATATATATACCACATCTTCTTTATCCATTCATCTGTTGATGGACATCTAGGTTCTTTCCATAGTTTGGCTATTGTGGACATTGCTGCTATAAACATTCGGGTGCACGTGCCCCTGAGGATCACTACCTTTGTGTCTTTAGGATAAATACCCAGTAGTGCGATTGCTGGGTCGTAGGGTAGCTCCATTTTCAACTTTTTGAGGAATCTCCATACTGTTTTCCAGAGTTCAGCCCATCTTTTGATTCTCTCCAGGTCCTATATACTTTGGTTCTTTCCATTTTTCTACATCTCTTCAACTTCCTCTAAGTTCCACTCACTTGCCTAGTTTGCATTGGTTTTACATTTTTGGACTTTTCTTATCAGGGAATAATAGTTACACTGTTGGTATATTCAGAGAGCCTGATGTTCTCATCACCCATGTTTCTAACTTCTAGCTGTGCTTCAACAAAATCAAAAACTAGCTGGGAATTTTGGCAAACAGAAGCCTAGGGACCAGTGAGACAGAGAGCCAGAGTTTATTCACCCATGAAATGATTTACAGCCATATGAAATATAACTGAGATTATTTACTGGATGGCAAACCCTCAGAATAACCCACCTGGTTGAATGTTGCACTGAAATTCAACATACCCATTTCTTGCCATATCCTCCTTCCATTCACAAAGCCCTTGGGACCAGTGTAGTCCTAGACTGTGGTGAATTTAGGTTCACTTCTGTAATATAGAGCATCATTTTAAGCTAGGTCTTTCAATCCCCCCTAAAATAGACCAGGATCTCTGGTACCAGGAATGGAACAGGCTGGGGTTGGGAGGTGGCTAAGGAAGACAGCATCACTGCCAGGCCTCCCATGTGCATCAAGCAGATCCCTTCCAATCCATTCTAGCTTCACTGCAACCTGTGATGTGCACCCTTAGGATGAGGTGGGATTTGGACCGGTCTTGGAGGATGTGGCAACTTAAATGATAATAACTTCTTCCAAAAGTCATGATTTACTGAAAAGATGGTCTATGAAAAGTGAAGGCAGAGCACTGGACAATCAGTGCTGAGCAGGGGGTCCTTGAGGTTATATTCAGAGAGCGGGGTTACCAGCTAAGGCAGCAAAAGGATGCAAAAGGTTTGAAGTGACTATATAAGCATAAGGTTTCAAGATGACCCTAAGAGTGATGTGGTCAATTAGTTAGCTGAGTCACCAAAGATGAGTAATTGATAGCGGTACACAGAAATCATAATAGGATTGATTTTGGTATTGGAGTGCAGGTAAAATGCCTGTACTATTGGTCAGTACTTCTGCGTACTGTAAAGAGGTAATTTGCACATTCTTATTCTTTGTGGGAACACTGGGATCCCTGAAATAGAAAATTATGGTTTGGCCTATAATTTGACAACTCTGCTAATAGCAAAGGATTTTAAACTGAAATGTTAATTCCTTCTCTTTTTGAAGACAATACTTTGCTTTTCTGCTTATGTTGTACAATTTTAAAAAGTTGAAGATGGATAGGTCCAGTTTGAAGACATTTGTTTCAAAACTCAAAGCACCCTTTGAGCAGTAGGTGATTCCAAGAGTGAGACCCTACAAGATAAGCCTGGAAAATCTCATCGTGCTAAGGAGTGAAGAAGCATTCTGGAACTCCTAGGGGTGTGGCAGAGGGAACCCAGAATCATCAAACGAGGCTTGTTGGTTCAAAGATAGGACAATTTGAGCACCAATAAGGATAATAACAAAAACTGTGAAGGATTGAATCATAAGCAAAAGTAGATTTAAATCCAGGCATTCATAAGGAGGCTTCAAAAACCCCTATGACACATGTCATTGATTGCTTTTGGAGAATGTAGGGAACCAACTCGCTATTTTGGAAAGAAAGAAAGAATTACACGTGTATCCTGCCTTTCCTGTAAGAACTGTATCTCAGAGTCACCAAACAAATGACAGGAGAAGTTAGTCTTTATGTAAATATTCCAGTAACAAATGAAGACATAATAATAAAATGGGAATATTATCAATATTGTCATTTGTAACCTCTGATGAATTAATAAATGCAGGCAACAATGATCAATGGCAGCTACCACCAAAAAAGAAGAGACAGGAAGACATGAGGTATCTCTTAATGGAAATGTACTAAGCCATTTACAAAGGAGGATTGCCAAATGTATCAAACCTAAACCTGATTGACCTCTAGATCTACCTACCTATTGGCAGGAAATACAAGAGACAGAGGGTCATGTTAAGGGACCCTAAGGATGTAATTAACCCAATTTAGACTGCAGAAAAGTCTACAGAAAAAAAGCCGGAAACCCTAGCATCCTTTACCTCCAAGGTTACAAGGAAAAGAAAAGAACAGGAACCTATAGACTAAACACCAAAGAGGCTTATTGGCCAAGAACAGTATGGAATCATCACGGATAGTGGTGGCTCAGGTGCTAAACTCCCAAAAGAATGCTCGCTTCAGCAGCACATGTACTAAGCTCCCAAGAGAAACTCATGTCTAACTTCAAACCTGACTTTCAAATGGGGATCATCTAACTGCCTAAAACCAGAGTTAACATGTCTTGGAGGCCACGGGAGCCACCGTTCATGATCTTTCACGAGGACAATCATGTCGAGCCTTGAACTACTTCCCCGCTGAATGTCTCTACAGTGCTCATGAACTAGAAGCAGATGTGTGGGGGTAGGGGAGCAGTGCTGACCTAGACACCAGGCGATGGGTAAGAGCAGCTGCTTCCAGGAATCATCCCACGACCTCTCAGCAGTACTCACGGTAACACATCACATCCACACGCCTAGTTAAGCGGCATTTGCCTTCATAAACTATCAGCACACACTGTTTTTTCTCTATTTTTAAAACCTTGATGTTGATCTGACATATGCTGAACTCTGAGCCTCTGCATGCAGTGTCTTCAGGATACGGCTGAACGAAGAGCAAAAACATTTATTTGCCTATTAAAACTGAGTGCAGATTGTCATACATTTGATCCAGTTGTGAAGACCAAGGTTGATGTGATGAGAGCCAAGGGAGAGGGCAGTGGGATATTTTTTCCCTAAAAGGAATCTACAGCCTAAATGTGCTCAAGAGCAAGGACTGACTCATCTTCATGGTTAAAACAGACCATGTTTTACCTTTACCGCATTGTGTACAATCTATAAATGCCCAGGTATGTTATTATAACCCAATGTCGACTGATCAGTTGAAACCTCTGCAAACACAGAGGCCACTGCTTGCCACTGAATGGAAGAGTGAAGGAAAAAGGTAGAAATCCAAATCTCTCTGGCCAAGTTCTGGGAGGTTGGGGACGTGACAAGAAAACTAACAAGGCTTATTTTTTATCAGAATGTTCTATCAAAACCAACTGAGTGCTACAAAAAAACTTGATGTTAGCAACATAATATTCTTCAAGGTTTTATTTTATCAAAGATTCCTATCTTCCACAAATTATTATCTAATATTCATTTTATAATAATCCTTCTGTTACTTCATCTTTGCAGCAAAGCATTGCCATATATTTTTATGTATTATTCTCTAATTATTCAGGCGCTGCCACAGACATGTCTCTATGTCTTCAAAGGCATAGCAAATCTTCTGAAGAGCAGAGAATGAACGTAAGTCCCTACTGTTTCTCTTAGCATAGTGATACAGAAGCACCCAAAAAGACTTTGCTGGAAGAAAGAAGAAGAAAAAAAAATGGAGGGAGAAAATGAGGGAGGGAGGGAGAGAAGGTAGGCCAGCAGCACGTGTAAGCCTAAATGCTGAATATTACATCCTTGCTCACGCTCTCATTCAAACAGATAGTATTTCCAAGACTACACTTAAAGACAAATCTTTAGACTACCTTGAATGTCAAGAAAAGATTTACAGTTCGTGCAAATTAAGATGAATGAATGACTTCATAGTATGGGGCTACAGTAAGTAAAGTATAATAATTCAAGGAATGTGGTGCGACTATTGAGACATGAACCAAGGGATCAGGTGGCCTTCACCCTGAACCAAGGGACCAGTTGACCTTCACTCTGGTGCAATCATAATTTCACAGCCATGTCTTCTTTAATGTACCTTGTGATTCTTCCCAAGGGTTTTTCTTTTCTCCCTTTTTAAAGCCAAACTAAAAATGATTTAGGCAGCTCTTTGGTAATATGTACATTAGAGACAAATCAATTCACCCACTTTAATAATGCTTGTTACTAGTAATAAGTAAGATTACCTCTGAGTAATTTGGTGAGAGATATTTCCCATTGCACTTGGCAATGCTCCTCAGGATTTTTAATGCTTTATCTCCTTTCTTCCGTGTAATCAGCCAGCGGGGAGACTCAGGAACCACCCTGGCAAGAAGAGGACTTCTTTGAGTTTTATCTAGTAATTTCAAAACCTAAAAGTTAACATACTAAAAGAGCTGGGATTTAATGAGCATTTAGGAAAAGATGAAGACCCAATTCATGTAAACTGATTGCCCCATATATTAAAATTAAATCAGAGGAATGATCAAAATACATTCACTACAATAAGAGTCAAATGCATATAACCTGTAGTTTTCTGATAACTTAATTTTCTCATGCTCGTAACATTTTTCATATTCCTCGGGAGATTCCTAAATAATATTAATTTGCTTAATAGAACACACAGAGATGCAATCAATTTCATTGCATTTAATTTGCATCTTGAAATATTGGCAGATACGGTTTGTTGCCTTATAGTGTTCATGAAGATATTACAAAATAACAAAACATAATTAATACTCTATTTAGATTTTCTGTTTGGGTACTTTATTAATTTATTTTAATAACTATGAGTCAAATAATCTCTATAATTTCTCAAGTCTCTAGAAATACTCAAAGCCCATAGTCACTCTGGAGATGTTAGGAAATCTCCTTAGTTGCTTTCATTTTCATGGTGGTTTAGAAGGGCAGATTCTACATTTCTGTGGAATAAGAACAAATTCAATAATGATCAAAACCACATTACCAGTAATAAAGAAGGAAGAGAAAGCTGGGCAGCGTTATGGCTAGCTGGATCCCTTGCCAATTTGGGATAAAGTAGGCGATTCCAGGGAGAATTATGATTCCAAGGGTGAAGAACATTTGGACCACTATTCCCACAATTCTCCTCTGCTTTGAACCTACTATTTCTGTTACTGAAGGAAAATAAACACAGAGGTTAGGGAAGCTCAAGATCAGCTCCAAAATAAACACACAGAGACATTCATCTGTCACATCCATTGGCATTGCCAGAGTGCTAGAGAACTCTTAAAGGTACCACGGCTTGCATATGTGCTGGAGCTATGCTTTCTGCTCACTTTCTTCCCTGCCAGTTATTGGCAAGCATGTGCACGCTCATCCCACACACCCAGGCCAGCACTCTTCTGAGTATACAAAGAACATATGTGTTGGTTTTAGGAAAGCTTAAATGATGACTCTTTTATCAACACAGAACTAGAATAAACTGGTTGGCTTTCTATCATGCTAGTTCTAAAGATTTACATATTATAGTCTCTTTAGGAGATTATTTCTAAGTATTTATGAGCATTAAATCTACAAATAATTTTTTCAAGATCACCACATAGATTCTATCAAATGATAATTCTCTCCACAGTGTTGGACTTTCCATTTATGTGATATTTCTTTAAAAATCACGGGGAATTTTACAGCATACTTTCCCCCTCCTCCACTGCCCCGAACTTATCCTTTTCTATTTGTCATTCATTCTATTCCAATCATCCTGGGATATGCTACCGTAGTTGTGCCTAAGCTCACAACTTTAAAAATTCATGTAGACTCAGATTTTCTTAAAAACGCATTGTATTCCAAAGTTATCCCTTCTGCTCCAGCCAATGACAGGCAACCTCCCAGCACTCTCTCTCCTTCCCTGCCCATAAAAAGATCTTCAGAGGGTCCCCAAAGTGGGCACTGCTTGGGATGGATTGTCTAGCAGTAATGGAAGGGACTAGAAGCCTAACTATCTGAAGCAATAAGCAGAAAGGAGCTTTTGCATCTCCCTGCTCACAAGGTCACATGACCTTCGGAGTAGGTAGCTGGTCCTGAACATAACTAGAGACAGAACCAAAGTAGCAGCCAGGACTTTTCCCAGTAAAACGAGCAGAGAGCAATGGGAACTTTTTCTTTCTTTCATACCCATAAGGTCAAACTTTCTAGTTATGGAGGAGAGCAAAGGTTCACAAACGAGCTTCTCATTTTTAGGTCAGATCTCCTTCACAGTAAAAAGTTCTCCACTTGAACAAAAGGAGTAGAATTAAGAAATAGTATTTGAGAACAGAGGAATGTCATCTCAAACCCTATCACAGAAATACACAGAAAATGCATTAAAAATGTTTTAAGACTGCCCAAATTTTTATAAAAATTGAACTCTGATAAAACAAAGCTAGCAGTATGGCCATGCTAGAAAGTGGTTGGTTCACCCAAGTACATTGTGATATTGCATATTTGGCAAGGTGGCATTTTAGTTTCCCAAGAGTCAGACTCTCACCCCTGCACCTTCTTATTTGCAGAGATCATTACGGTGGCAGCCGCCAAGCCTCCGCATACGAGCCCAGCCACCTGCCCCTGGCTGTCACAGAGACATGGAGGCGTAGCAATGTCTTACCAATCACGTAGCAGGTCATCCATGTCCCCTTTCCAAACACACCTTGTAGGAAGCGGAAGACCACAAACACAGGGAAATTGGGTGCAAATGCCACCACAACACCGGTGACGCCAACACCGAAACAGGATATTAGGTAAATGACTAGTCTGCCGTACCTTTTTGAGAAAGAGAGAGGAAGAAGTCACCTTCAACATTTCCTTTCCACACAATGTGAAAGACTATCATTAGAAGTGTTATTAAAAGAAGTTTAAGTACAGAAATTTTGTTTTTTAAGACTGCATTACTACCAGGTACAGGATAGTTGAAAATTCTCGTTTTGTTTTATAGCAAAATCAGGGCAAATAGGAACACATGCCTCTGAAATGACGTGACAAAATGTAAAGCACAGAATGCATTCTTCGGGATTGCAGTTACCAAAAAGACCATGCTCTCTATCATGTCCAGTGCCCCTGGTGGCACAGCTTGGACACTTTATAGCATTTCTGTGAGTGGAGTGAGAAGGGGAAAGGGAGAAGGCCCCAGGCCCGGGCTTCAGTTTTGGCTCAATCATCAGCCAGCCGTGCAACCTTGGGTCCATGTCTTCAACAATCCAAGACTCAGATTTTGTTTATTTGCTTGTGGGTTGTTTTTTCCCCTTCCCTTTCTATGGTGAGGTTGTAGAGGCTCAAATGAGATGCTGATGTCTAGCTCTTTACAAACTATGAAGTTCACAAACAATGTGAGCTGTTCTTAAGTTTGGCATTTTATCCTCATCATTTACTATGATTAGAAGTGTAGGCAAGGGGCACACGTTATTGTGTGCCACATTCTGGGATTTTTTTTTTTAAAGATTTTATTTATTCATTTGACAGAGAGAGAGATTACAAGTAGGCAGAGAGGCAGGCAGAGAGAGGAGAGAGGAGGAAGCAGGCTCCCTGCTGAGCAGAAAGCCCGATGTGGGCCTCGATCCCAGGACCCTGGGATCATGACCTGAGCCGAAGGCAGCGGCTTTAACCCACTGAGCCACCCAGGCGCCCACATTCTGGGATTCTGATATTAAGTGGTTTGGTACAGTTGTGCCAAATTATTGGCTGGTGGGAAGTCTGTTATCCATGACCTCTCAGAGATTTGATTCAAAAAACATTTTCCCATAGAAATTCCCACCAAATTCACATATGCAGCATCTTGCTTTGGTCAGTGGAGTGGAGACAGAAGTAGTCCTGGTTTATCTAGGTTTTGAAATTCACATCTGTTCTTCCTACACTGTCCTCTCTTAGATATATGGCCTATTAAATTGTTTCTTGTCCTTTCCTTCAAAGACACGAAGGAGAGAAGGAGCCGACAGATGGCTGGCCTGTGGTGAGGCAGACTCATTCATGGGACTGTCTTCCTGTCCAAAGTGTTGAGTTACCTCTGAGGACAGCCACTCAGTCCCCTGTCAGGACATAGATAGGAAGAGCCCCCCTCCTTTAGTTGAGTTACTTTTGTTTGGAGATATGTTTACTGATTGTGAGAGAGAACATGCAGATGTAGCAAAACCTAATGTTTAAATCAGAAATACGTGTTGAAAAGACATGGCTCCATTTCGAGGAGTAGCCAGCTAGGGGAGAAAGTGATGTGTGGGGAGATTAAGAAAAGAAAGATGAATGGGAAGGGCTATAAGAAGAAACCATAGGCAAAGACATGGATAAAAGACAGGGGAAGAGCTTCAGACACAAAGACTAAGGAGAAAGTCACATGCAGAAGAGGGTATCAGGGGTCAGCAAGAGAAAACTAAGAGACAGATGAAGGAGCAGAAAAAGAAACCAAGGGTTCTACCCATTTTGAAGCCCTGGTCTGGTCAAACACAGACCATCTATTGGCTAAAGTATTTGGGGGATTTTATTGTCTCCAATTAGCTAATTAATGGCAGTGGGCAGTTCTCCAAGAGGTACCCTTAGCACTGCACACTGCGAGCATGGTCACAAGGAACGATGTGGGCTGGGCTGGAGTGACCAGAGCGACATTCAGCCAGACATGGCCAATGCCCAAAGCTTCCTACTCCTGTCCTAAGGGACTAGGAGGAATAATTAAATGACTGCACGTATTTTCATAGTTAGAATTGGGATAAAGGAATAGAATGAATACAATAACCAACATCAATAATGTTTCGAACAAGAATATCTGAATAGAAAGCGTGACTATGCTCAGTATACACACTCACCTTGTCTGCCATTAACCGGTATATTTACAAATGTTAAATGATAGATAAAATTCTTTTAACAGTCTTTGGGAAAACTCTTTTTTGCAGATATTTAACTTGTAGAATAAAATACAAGGATTTCTTAAAAAAAAATTAAATGAAATTTGGAAGGGGCGGACTCTGACTAAATTAATCAGACCACAACCAGTGAGTTATGGAAGCACAGGGTATTGACTCTGCAGCATTTGGCCAGACAGCCATCTGGCCCATGATGAAGTTACTGCCTTTCTGGTGTGGGTTTCCATTCAGATGCCTGCAGACCCACTGGGAGCAGCCCGATCCATTTGTGCAGTTCAAGACGTAAGGAGATGGATTTGAACAAGGAGAGAATTAGTCCAACCACATAAGCATGAATGTCACACGCAGAGAAATCAAGATTTTTTTCCAAGTTTAGCAGAAATTGTTTTCTAGTGGTTAACATCAAACACTTCCATCTCCACACGTATGCATCATGTCCAGTGCTGTCAACGAATGTCACATCCGTGCCTACCTGTCTGCAGCATAGCCCAAGGTGAAGGCTCCAGCCAAGAAGCCCAGGTTTAGGACGGCTTGTGTGAGGTCCAGCATCCAAGCATTGACACACACGAGGTCAAACTGGGGAAAAAAGCAAATACATGGGAGACATGTGACCCTGCTTATCCTCAAGACACCTGATCTTCTGTCCAAATCAATGATCGTTAAACATTTGCCCAAATACTCCTTGAAATTTTTAAATGTATCACATGCATATTTTTATATTGATATATAAATGTTTTGTCACTTTCAGTAACTGCCAAAGATGTAATTCACTGTACCCAACAGTCTAAATTCCAGAGTCATTGGCCACCTACCATCAGCCGGTAAAAACAAACTGTTCAATATTCTCAATCTAAAGTCGATCTTTTTTACTCTTTGAATTCTTAGTTTTGTTCCCACGCACTCACATCCTAATATCACAAGTAGAAAATGTTTTATTGTATTTTGCATTAATGTGTATTGCATTAATGGTGAGGCAAATAAATATTTCTTTGCGTAGAAACTATGTATATAAATTGACATTTAATGAAAAAAATTTTCCCTGTGACATTGTGTCTAAATATTCATACCCTTTCTCATTGGGTTATAATTACAGTTACTAGACCACAATGGATGAAAACAGAAAACACAATGAATTTTGAAAAAGATTTATTGCATGGGAATAATATTTTCTTGGAAATGCACCTCTGTATTTCTAGAAGAATGTTAGGAAAGCCTGGGGTTTTCCAGCTAGTTCATGGAATCTGCAGAGGGAGACTGTTTATTACCAGAACCGGTTAAGGCTAAACATCAATTCTGTTCCCTTTCTTCATTTTTAAAAATTTGTGTGCCAGGAAAACTTGTTTGTATAAGTAAATTAATGAGCATGGAGAGTTTTGTTAAAGCAACATCATTCAATTCTTCTGGCTCCTTCTCAGTTACATGCTGAGACTCACATAGCAATCTATCATCAAAATTAGTTTTACTTTTCTCTTAACTAACAGTCCATTTAAGTTCGCCTATAATTTTGCTTCAAGGAAGGAAAAGGAAACCACCACACTTAAAAAAGTTGTTTAATCAAATCATTAAGGTAATTTACTTTCTTCATTATGTTCTTAATACCCAAACCAATAGTCTAAACTGTCCCACTGTTTGGTTTCCCACAGGTTTTTACTTTTTATTTTATTTTTTTAAAAGATTTTATTTATAGGGGTGCATGGGTGGCTCAGTCATTAAGCGTCTGCCTTCGGCTCAGGTCATGATCCCAGGGTGCTAGGATCGAGCCCTGAATCAGGCTTGCTGTTCAGTGGGAAGCCTGCTTCGCTCTCTCCCACTCCCTCTGTTTGTGTTCCCTCTCTCACTGTGTCTCTCTGTCAAATAAATAAAATCTAAAAAAAAAAATTTCATTTATTTATTTGACAGAGAGACAGCGAGAGAGGGAACACAAGCAGGGGGAGTGGGAGAGGGAGAAGCAGGCTTCCTGCCAAACAGGGAGCCCGACGAAGGGCTCTATCCCAGGACCTTGGGATCATGACCTGAGCTGAGGGCAAACGCTTAGCTGACTGAGCCACCCAGCACCCCCCCCCGCCCCATTTTTAAACCTCAGGTCAGTGCATGACAGAGGGGCAGGAGAGAGGTAGGATTACTTTAACAAAGTGGGAAAAGCTCATGAGGAAAAAGGACCCTCATCCTCATTGCACACATATTCTCAGGAAGATCCATTTTGGACCTACATGAGCTGAGGCCCTTGGCAATGGATTCCTTTCAAAGTACTCCAACCCTCCACCCTGTGACTGGCTTTGTGTACCTTCAAATGGCAAGCCCACCCCAATTTGAAGACCATTCATAAATACACATTCATATGCAAACTGTCACACTTATTTATGGAACCCAACTTCTTGTCTTGGTTTTACAGCTCATGATCTGTCACTTAACATAGCTGGAAAAAAACGAGAGCATGAGTAGCTAGCCCACCTCAGAGAGTTGCTGGGAAGACTTATGGAGATTAAAAAAGTAAAAACGATTTACATATACGCACGGTAGTAGGAACTGTGGTGATTTAAAGGAGTTTTATCAACCATTTAAGTACTGCTTTCTCAGGGCACAACAATTTTAAGTAAACTTGTAGATGATTAATTATCTGAAATAATTTCCCTTTGGAATTAAACGTATAAAGAATGCAATTAGAGGACAGTCACATGCCGAAGAATGAAACTGGATGGCTTTTTTACACCATATACAAAAATAAACTCAAAATGGATTAAAGATCTAAATGTGATCTAAATGTGAGACTTGAAACCATAACAATTCTAGAAGAAAACACAGGCAGTAATTTCTCTGACATCGGCTGTAGCAACATTTTTCTAGATGTGTCTCATGAGGCAAGAGAAATACAAGCAAAAATAAACTATTGGGACTTCATCAAAATAAAGAGCTTCTGCACAGCAAAGGAAACAATCAACAAAACCAAAAGGCAACTCACTGGGAGAAGATATTTGCAAATGACATATCTGATAAAGGGTTAGTACCCAAAATATACATAGAACTTACAAAACTCAAAACCCAAAACCCAGTAATCCAACTTAAAAAATGAGCAGAAGACATGAGGGGCACCTGGGTGGATCAGTCAGTTAAGCATCTGCTTTCAGCTCAGATCATGATCTAAGGGTTGTGGGATCGAGCCCCACATCAGGCTCCACATGCGGTGGGGAGCCTGCTTCTCTCTCTCCCTCTGCCATTCCCCTGATCTCTTTCTCTCAAATAAATAAATCTTTTAAAAAATTTTTAAAAATTACAAAAATGAGCAGAAGACATGAATAGACATTTCCTTAAAGAAGACATCCAAATGACCAACAGACACATGAAAAGATGCTCAACAATACTCATCATCAGGGAAATGCAAATCAAAACTACAATAAGATATCACCTCACACCTGTCAGAATGGCTAAAATCAACAACACAAGAAACAAGTGTTGGCAAGGACATGGAGAAAAAGAAACCCTCTTGGTGGGAATGCAAACTGGTGCAGCCACTATGGAAAAGAGTATGGAGGTTCCTTAAAAAGTTAAAAATAGAGCTACCCTATGATCCAGTAATTCACTACTGCGTATCTACCCAAAAAATCCAAAAACACTAATTCAAAAGGATATATGCACCCCTATGTTTATTGTAGCATTATTTATAATAGCCAAACTATGGAAGCAGCTCACATCCATCGATAGGTGAATGGATAAAGAAGATGTGGTATACACACACAATGGAATATTATTCAACCATAAAAAAGAGTGAAATCTTGCCACTTGTAATAACATGGATGGGACTAGAGAGTATAATGGTAAGCAAAATAAGTCAATCAAAGGAAGACAAATACCTTATGATTTCACTCCTATATGGAATTTAAGAAACAAAACAAAAATAGAGAGAGGGACAAACCAAGAAAGAAACTTTTAACTCTAGAGAACAAACTGGTGGTTACCAGAGGGGAGATGGGTGGAGGGATGGGGGAAGTAGGGGCTGGGGATGACAGAGAGCACTTGTTGTGATGAACACTGGTGATGTATGGAACTGTTGAATCATTATACTGTACACCTGACAGTAACATAACACTGTATGGTAACTGCACTGGAATTAAGATAAAAACTTGATAAAAACAAACAAACAGAATGCACTAAGAAAAAAGTACACCAGATCTCAGAAATCGAACAGGCAATTTAACTGCCAGAGAAAACATTTTGCTTCAGAAAAGTAGCAGCCAGTGTCAAATAGAATTCCCAAAGAGTAGAATTTGCCTCCTCCAGCTGTGCTTCAGATAACTGGATTATCGGGGGATGCAAGTAAGCTTTTCATAGATGACATAACTAGGCCCAGCAAGAGCTAGCCTTTCAATGAATTTGTTTAGCTGCTTTTGAATTGTATGAATTAAGATATCGGCCCCATAGTCTTTAAATCCACAAAATATTCTTTAACATAAAACTGATTCGTTTTCATTCTCCCATAAAAGAAACTGTCAAAACGGATTTTTTCATATTTTATATTAAAATAAATTTTTTTCATATTTCAACTGAAAATAAACATCCAAGTGGTTAAAGTTCTGCAATAACATTGTCTAAAGTACTATGATGCCACCTGGGCTACGTATCGCCAGCTCTCCATGCTTTGTTCTGCATCCCAGGGGCTGGAGGTATGGAAACTGCATTTCCCAGAATCCCTTGCCAGCAAGGTTCTATTTAGGTTCTGCCAGTGGGGGAGGGGAGACTAAGTGCAAGATCAGAAAACAGGAAGGAGGTAGTGGTGATTCTGCTTCTGGATGTGGCAGCAGTTCCAGCTCTAATCGTGGCAGTGACAACAGTGGCTGGTGGCTGTAGAGGTCAGTCAGCGTTTCTAACCACTCCCCATCCACATGGGGGCAAAGGGATACTGGCCCACAGGCTCTGTAATGCCTTGGAGCAGGGTAAGGGCTCTGCAGGTGTTGTCTTCCCCGATCTCTCCCCTCTGTGCTTTTCTAGCCCTTCCAAAACAGCTCAAATCCAAATCCTTTTATGACTGGGAGCCTGCTGTCTATCAGAAGTAGAAAATAAATTAACTTAAATTATGTACCTGTAAGGAAATGCGTGCATAGACACACACACACACACACAGACACACACACACACACACACAGACACACACACACACACACACGTGTTTCCAATACGGGACCAACACAGCAGATACAAGGATTCAGGAGCTTGGTTTTGGCTCTTACTCATACATCTCCCTGCCTCCAGAGCAGGCACTTCTGATCAGCTCTGAGCTCACTATCTGCTACGGCAACAGCTCTGGGTCTGTGATATGTTTTCACGTTTAAAGAGAGGTTAACAGGCAATGAAGCCCATGAGCTTCATAGGCTACGGGCTTTTTCCTGAAATAAAGTACTAAAAGTTTGTTGTAGTTCCCAGAGAGACCTAAAACCTACCTCTTGTCAAACTCACCAAAGTCTGAATCAAGAACGCAAGCATTTATGTCTTTCTCCTAAGGCAATTTATCAACAACAAATGAGACACCTCCTTTTTATTTTTTAAGTGTGCACATGTGAAGACATTTAAAAATTATTTTTAAATACTCATAAATCCATGTGTACCCATTCTGTTCATTACTAATCTTCAAAATCACTTTTACACAAAGAGAATTACTCCTCTTGGCATGAGCAGAAAGCCGAAGTGATAAAACACTCAAATCACTCTTTATGTAATGCTAGAAGGATTACATTGCTTCATTTTACAGAAAGCACAACTCCAGCCTAATCAGATACTTTTCAAAGGCTTCTAACTAGGGGGAGGAGGGTATTTCTCAGCTCTTCCTAGTTGTTACAATCCAAATAGACATTATATTAATTTGAGCTATAATGATAAAATGCTGAGCAAGTTACTATTAGATACATGTTAAAGTTTTGATTTCTAAATTATCCTTAAGACTAGAGAAACAGAATATCTCCAGTATGCAAAGGTCAAAGGTAATAAGCAAGGTAAAAATAATGCAGGCATGCAAAGACTTAGAAACTCAGGAGGGGACTTGCCTGCTCCTTAAGCCACAGAGAGTGGACCCGGAGGACCAGAGGCTGGCTTTTCCACAGATGTCTCTGGAACAAAGTGTCAGGTAAGAGGGTCTAAGGTTAGAGGACATCACATTATCTGACCCCAGTCATGTCCATGAGGAATAGTCCTCATTAGTTGTTTGCACTTCTGTGAGAGAAAGGGATGTCTCTGACGTCAAATGACCAGACATACATGCCTTTGTTTCCATCTTCTAAGGAAGAGCTGTCACTCAAACCATTCCTAATCAGCTTTCAGTTCGAAATCAGTGACCATTAAACTCTTCATCAGTATTCAAATCAGCATGTGTGCCTTTGGTTTGATGTCAGGTATGGGGTGCCCCAGGTTACGTTTAGCATTGGCCAATTATGCATCCACCTCCATGGGCAGGTTCCATTGATAACACCAAGCCACCATAACAGAGCCTAATAACAGTTAAAATTTATTGTCATCATAAAGAAAATAATGTGAGCCGGGCTTCCATGAGGGGAAAGGATATCATTAGTAATTCTAGTCATAATGAAAATTTTTTAACATGATCTGATCACTTACATGGGCATCTTTTTTTTTTATTGAGAGAGAGAGACAGACAGAGTGTGAGCAGGGCAGAGAGGGGCAGAGGGAGAGAAAGAGAATCTTAAGCAGACTCCATGCTGAGTGTGGAACCTGACACAGAGCTCGATCTCATGGCCCTGAGATCATGACCGGAGCTGAAATAAAGTCAGCTGGAATAAAGAGTCAGACACTTAACCGACTGAGTCACCCAGGTGGCCCTATAGGGGCATCTTACTATCAAACAGTTAATGATTTTCTGGTACGTACAAACCATCACAATAAACTGCAGCTGTAAGAACGAATCCTCAGGTATTTAAAGAAGCTTCCAGTGGTGTACGTATACAGAGGAGGCTGGGAGAAGAAGAGCAGCGATCTGAACACTTTGTTTCTGCCTCTATGAGGAGCTTATCACGTGGTTTAGAGAGTCAAGGTCAATGTACGTGAGGCAAATGTGGAGCTGAGAGGGCTTGACTATAAAATGCGGGGCAGCCTCAGGAAATGACTGGTGGGTCCAAAGCAGTCAGATGCATGAAGAAGGTGGGCCATAGTCAGATTCTTCAACAGTGAGCTGGACTTAGAAGGAAAAAAAAGGGGGTGGGGGAAGAAAGGTATTTGAGCAGAGTGATAGGCAGCCCAAGACCACGGAGCCGAAGGACCGTGAATGCCAATGAGGTCTGTGTCTGCTGCAGCACACAGGGTGTCAAGCTCCAATTCGAAGCTGAGGAACTGCTTGTCTCTATTCCATCCAACAGGTTATGCAGTGTGGGTTCCAGGGGACAGTTTCTTCCTCAGGAAACCAGAGACATCAAGAGAGTTCAGAACAGAGGGAGGAGGAAGTTCTAGAGGACAGAGGAAGAATCTGCAAGGTTGCAAATGGAAAGGCCCAGAGCAGATGTCCTGGCCCCAGGACAGAACAAGATTCCAGGAAGATGAGAGCAAGACCAGGAGAGGAAACGTAACATCTACCATGGTCGCCTAGAACACCTGGCATGAAGAGGCACCATATGTGAGAAAAGGCTCATACAAGATGTCACCTAAGCTGTCCTCCAAGGGTGACAGTAGCCATGCCTTCAGGTATGGCTAGGCAGATAAACCTCAAAGTATAATGGAAGGATGCTCTTTAAGTACATGGCTTTTTGCCTGGGCTTGTGAAATTAGGAAAAATGCAAAACTGAATTTACTGTAATAGTAATAGCTCCTGGTGATTTATTCACTTAGCCTCCGCCACTCACCCTCCAATCTTAGAAGCTCAAACCATTTTATTTCTTTGTAGAGAAGCTGTGCAGTTACTCATCTTCAAGTGTTTATGGTTTCTCTACATAACTAAGGACGTCTAAGACCAGAGGATGATGAAAGGCTCTGCATTTTTGCACGTCTAAGGGCAGAGGAGCCGCAGGGCTGGGTCAGCCATCTGGTCGCCTACCACTGCTAGCTCTGTGTCCTGAACCCCTTTGACCTTCTGTGTCCCCATCTATAACATGAGGGTAAGGATTGGGCTGGCAATATCACTGAAATGAAATAGAGTACTTTACCCAGTGCCCGAGATATATTAAATGTCTGATAAACGTTACCAATGGCATTAGGATTAGTGATATAATGATAATGATAATAGTAAATGACATTCCTTTTGGGTTTTTTTGTTTTTGTTTTAAGATTTTATTTATTTATTTGACAGAGGGAGAGAGATCACAAGTAGGAAGAGAGGCAGACAGAGAGGAGGAAGCAGGCTCCCTGCTGAGCAGGGAGCCCAATGCTGGACTCGATCCCAGGACCCTGAGATCATGACCTGAGCTGAAGGCAGAGGCTTTAACCCACTGTGCCACCCAGGCGCCCTCTTTGTGGTTTTGAAATGTGGTTTTCCAGGCTGGCTGCTCATTAGAATTACTGGGATAATGGCAAACAATGCCTAAGGCCCCTCCAGACCCAATTCAATTGGAATCTAGTCTAATTAGAGTAACTGAGAAGGAAACCCACTGGAGTAGAGGTTCTCAGCTTTGTAAATAGCTGCTTGGGGATAGTTAATTTTTCATTTTGTGCATATTAGACTGGATTGAATAGTGCCCCTACCTAATTTTTGTCTGTCTACATCTTCAGAATATGACCTTATTTAGAAAAAGGGTCTTTGCGGATGTAATTAGTTATAATGAGGTCATACTGGATCAGGATGGGCCCTAATCCTGTGATTGGTGTCCTTATAAGGAGAGAAAACAGAGACACAGACATACACGCAGAGACACAGACACCCAGACAGACACACACACACACGGGAGAACAGCATGGTAAGGTGTAGGAGGTGGCTGCTAAGGAACACCAAGGATCACCTGTGTATTCACCTGAGGGGCTACCATGACAGAGTACCTCAGGCTGTGGCTGAAACAACAGAAATTTAGTTCGTCAGCATTCTGGAGGCTGCATGTCTGAGATGGAGGCATCAGCAGGGCTGGTGAGGCCTCTTGCCTTGACTTGTAGACGGCCACCTTCTCCCCATGCCTTTGCATGGGCTCCGTCTGTGTGTGTGTGTGTCCTGAGCTCTCTTCTAATAAGGTCACTGTCACTGGATTAGAGCCCACCCTGATGACTTCATTTCAGCTTGCTTTCCTCTTAGCATCTTCCTATAGAAGATTCTACCTCCAAATACAGTCACAGTCCGAGGCACGTATGAGTTGGGAGTGGGGGGTGAATATATCTCAGCCCATAGTAGCCACCAGCACCAGAAGGGAATAGGTCAGGAGCAGATTCTCTCCTACAGAGCTTTGGGAGGGAGCAGACCTCTGAAATCAGACTGCGGACTTACGGCCTCCAGAATGATGGAAGAATGAATTTCTGCTGTAACACAACCCACTTTGTAGTAATTTGTGATGCCAGCCCTAAGAAACTAATACACATATCAATCGGGGTGTTTTCAAAGTTTCTGTATAAAATGAAGCATTATTTAAAAAAAAAAAAAAAGTTCTCCCTTCCTGGTCCTCACCCCTTGGAGTTCAGGGGTGAGCTCTGTACTGGGTCTAGGTCTGCACGGCTGCATTTCCCTCAGTGGTCCATCTTGCTTCCCTAGTGTAGCATCCTGGAGAAAGTGCGGGTCCTTTCCTCACTGGGAAGGACAGCCACCACCCTGCCTGGGATGAGGAATTCAGCATGAAGGCCTTCTGTGCACAACGTGGTACACCTGCCCAGGGGCCAGCATTGGCCCTCAAACATCCTGGCTTCCCAGGCAGAGAGGGCCTGACGACCCAGCCATGGGAAGGAACCGAAGCCTCCTGGTTCAGACTGATCAACACGAGGCGGGAGACGGGAGAAGAGAGGAGTCCTACCCCTCTGTGGCTGCTCTGAGACGCTGCTGGTCCACACAGCCTCAGGGGAGACTCCTGAAGGCTGAGCACTAGGCAATGTTTGCTGTGGACCTGTGGCCAGCGTGGGGCTCCACCCCAGCGAATTGCCCTCCCTCTGTCCCTGATTCTTTCCTTTCCTCCTTCCCTCTCCCTTCCCTGGGGTTGCAGGTCCTGATAAGGGGTTAGCATGCAAGCTCTTGTCCCAGGCTCTACTTATCACTCAGGGAACCTAGGTAAAGGAATGCTTAAGAAACAGCTTGTGATCCTTTCAACAAGCTCTACTCTATTTTAAATTCATGATTCTGTGTGTGGAGGGGTCTATTCAAAATGATGCATTTTAACAGGCGAGTCATCAGCTTTGAATTATCGAGGAAACGAATAGTGCCAACCATAGCTCCTATTCTCCAGGAATTAACCATTTTTTAAAAAAGATTTTGTTTATTTATTTGACAGAGAGAGATGACAAGTAGGAGAGAGGCAGGCAGAGAGAGAGGAGGAAGCAGGCTCCCTGCTGAGCAGAGAGCCCGATGCGGGCCTCGATCCCAGGACCCTGAGACCATGACCTGAGCCGAAGGCAGAGGCTTTAACCCACAGAGCCTCCCAGGCGCCCCTGAATTAACCATTTTTAATCGCCACTTTGACTTAATGCAATTCCATCTAGAAGGAAAGACCTATGCAAAGTCTCCCGGGAGCGGCTATCTCGGACTTCACTGTCTGGCCTTCCTTCTGTGTTGGAGCCAATTCTGGACATTCAGGAGTGTACCCCCAGACACCAAGCTGACCAGTGGGTCCTGCGGCCACAAACCTGGTGTTACCAGGTGTGCCCCTTTCTGGAATGGGGGTCCTGTGCTAAACTGGGACATGATTTAGGAAATTATGCAGCCTGGTTCTGACCATTTGTGTACAAGCACCTTCAACACTGGGAGCAAGAATGGTCAAAAAGGAACATGTATCTGACCTGCTAGACCCATGGGTTAGAAGAGACCCTTAGAAGAATTGTAGAGGAGTGCCTCAGACCCCCCCCCCCACAGGACACATTAGCTGTTCTATCTCCCAGAATCCATTCATGCCTCCCTAGTAGCACTGACAGACTGACTTCTGGGGACCCCCACACACATACTGTGAACAGCCATGGGGACCCTCAGTCAAGGTGCTCTGCCGTCATTCGCCAAAGCGACCACATGGGCTGAGTTGGGCTGAACTCAGGATTAAGTGATGGAATTGATATTTACTTGCTTGACACTCTGCAGACACTCAATAGATGTTTGCTCACTGACTGATTCAGTCAGTTATTCCAAAAAAAATTATATAAGGCAATCAATATTAGTATAAGACTTAAACAAAATGGCTCATGACTGAAGACCAACTGTCAGAACCAAGTCACAAGACTTCTTAATCAAGTGAGTGTCTGCAATCTCAGATACTTCATTATGTCACTTGACAATGAATGTTCTGGGAAGATGAACAAAACAATGCACTAGCTAGTGAATATCTAATACGTTAACTTTTGTGGAAGGCTAAGAGCGGGAGGCTGTTTCCTCTTGACTTGGGATGACTGACAGCCAGTGCCCTGTAGGTCCATTTTGCTGGATTCTTATATTTTCCAATGCAGGTCTCACACCTTTACTGTTCAGACCCAGGGAGGCTTTGCACTTATTCTTTCTTTTTGCCTTTGGTCTTTAGTAAATAACTACAATCAGGTAAATTTTTATTTGAATGATGTTTATTTTTATTGCAGATAATTGCCGGTGACTTCTTAAGCTACATCCCAAAATAACATAGCCATGCTTTCTGATAAAGCTGATTTCTAAGAAAATAAAAATAATGAAGAAGAGGGATTAGAGTCCTCAAAGGGAAAGATGACTAAATTCAGAAGAATAACATAGAGCAACAGCCAAATGGGAATTAGGCTCACAGGGGAATGCATCTTTCTGAGTAGTTTACTAGAAATATTCTTTTTTACTAGAAAATAAGCCATTAAAGTAGAAATTTAGAAGTATACAGCATCTTGGTAAATCATTCTCTCATAATATTAAGTGACCTAACACAGTGGTTCTCAAAGTGTTTGGACCAGCAGCAAGGGCATCATCTGGAAACTTGTGAGAAATGCAGATTCTTGGGGTCTACCTTAGACCCACTGAATCAGAAACTCTGGGTGGGGTAGGGCACAAAATCTGTGTTTGACCTAGTCCTCCAGGGGATTCTGCTGCACATTCAGGTTTGCGAAACACAGACTCTAACATAATGTTTACATTAGTAATTTTTCAAATTGGACACTCAGACATGGACTGTTGGCCACCTCCAGGGAAGCCGAGGGTATTGCTACAGGCTTCTTGAAAGAATGCACAGGCACTGTATTAGTTTTGCTTAGTGCATCAGTCTTCAGTTGCTATGGGACTAATTACCACAAACCTAGCAGCTTAGGTCAATGCCCATTCATCATCTCACAACTCTGTAGGTCAGAAGTCTGGGCAGGCTTCAATGTGTTCCCTGCTCAGTCTCTCATACATATGGTATCAGCCAGGCTGGGCTCCCATGCACAGGCTCTGGGAAGAATCTGCTTCCATGCCCATCCAGGCTGTTGGGAAAATCCAGTTCTTTGTGGTTGTGGCATTGGAGTCCTGTTTTCTTGTTGTTGCGGGCTGAGAGTTGTTCTCAGCACCTAGTGGCTACTATCAGGCCCTTTCCATGGAGCCCCCTCCCCCTTCAAAGCCTACGATGGTGTATCAAGCCCTTCTCATGCTTCGAGTCTCTCTGAACGTCCTTGTCTAATAAAATATTTTAAATGTGCATAAAATAATCTGTATTTATGAAAATGTGCAGAAAATGTCAGCGGGAAGGGCACTCATGAAGCTAATCAAAAGGTTCTGAGTGGTGGGATGATAGGTAATGTTGTTTTCATACTTTTTTGTGTGTTCTCTCAATTGTTCTTGCATTGAGTATGTACTATTTTTATGTGTTTTATTAGAGAAACATAAAACTATGTCCACTTTGGAAAAATTCTATACCAAACATAAAGCCACATATTCGAAAGGTGTGGAAGGAGATTGGCTGAGGAAAATAACGTGAGCACGGCAAGGGGAAGAAGGGTGAAGGGGCTTCCAGAGTTGGACGCAACAGTCCACCAAAGGCTGGTAAGGGGTGGAGTGGGGAGCTCCTCCTGGAAATTATGTTTGAGATCATTTCTAGTACAGAATTAGGGATGAGTGAGGGTTGGGTGCGGAGATTATCTTCTTTTTTATTATTATGTTCAGTTAGTCACCGTATAGTATATCATTCATTAGTTTTGAGGTAGGGTTCAGTGATTCATCAGTTGAATATAATACCCAGTGCTCATCACAACACATGCCCTCCTTAATACCCATCTTCTTAAAAGTCTCTCAACTGGGGCCCCTGGCTGGCTCAGTTGGTAGAGCATGTGGCTCTTGTTCTCAGGATCATGAGTTCATGCCCCATGTTGGGCATGGAGCCCACTTAGGAAAAGCAAGTCTCTCAATAATATTTACTTTCACATGAAGTATAAGAAATAATTAAAAATGCAGAAATACAAATCCAGAACCTCTCTCGAGGTACAGCAAAAGCCCTGATGCCTAAGGCAAGTCCACTCTTACTCCTGGCAAACCCAGTCCTGGTAAGGGAGCGTTCACGGCAGAAGGCAGCTCTCACTCATTGCCCTTCCCGCCTGCTCTGAAACCTAATGCTCAGGCACACCTGGGATTTTGTGTACTGGACCTTTGACACTGTCCTTCAGGTCTCTAGGGGCACTGTTTGTCTTCAATCTTTTTTCTCTCTCTTCTTAGGACTGGGTCATCTCCATTGATCCACCTTCAAAATCACTTGTTCTTCCTTCTGCCATCTCCAATCTGCTACTGAGCCCATTTAGTGAACTTCTCATCCTAGTTATTGTACTTTTCAGCTCCTGAATTCCAGGTCTCTGTTGAGATTATCAACTCATTCATTAAGACCACTTTTCCTTTAATTCTTTGAACATCATATAATCAGTTGAATGTATTTATTGATAAGAGCCACTTCGAAGTCCTTGCCTGCTCAATCCAATGCCCAGGACCACTCAGAGTCAGTCTCTATTGGCTGCCCTTCTCCACCCACTACCAGCCCCAGCACGATCACATTTCCTGTTTCTTTGCATGTCCTACTGGCTCAAGATGACAAAGGACAGGGCCTAAAGCTGGCAGGTAGTAATCACTTCAGCCTCTCTGAAGCCTCTGTGCTCTTCTAAGGATCATAGACTCTTGTTGTGGTAGGAAGTTACCTGGGTTCCCACTGCAAACTCTGACACCCGTGGGATGTGCAGCCGCTGATAACAGCTCAATTATATAGCAGGCAGGTGCCTCTTTTAGCCTGGTCCTGTGGTGGTTGGAAATCTCTTCACTCCACGATTCCAACATTGCATGTAACAACATTGCACTTCGTTCAATTCTATCTCCCATGAGTCCAGCAGAACGGACACAATTTTTAAAATCGAAAATTGCAAAGGACAGAGTCCTATCCATAGGAGCTATCGAGTCTTCTTATGAAAGAAAACACACATTTTACAATTATTTTATAGCCTGAAAGCTCATTTCATGTGGTCTTTAAACGTGGAAAATTCAATATTACCATGGAGGTATTATGTTATTAGTGCCAAAGTATGATAAATCCCAATTTTATCCAACTTAATTTGCCTTAGAAAAAGAAAATAAAAATCCAGATTCACGTTTTCATGTATTAACTGAGTGCATTCACCGACCCACGTACAGCTTGGGTGACAGAAAGCAAAAACCCTGTTGGTTAAGGATGTAAGAAGGTAAGAGACCAGAACCTCAAACTGGGAGACAAGCTAGAAATTAAGTGAGTGATCTTCCCCAGAAGCAGGAGAACTAAGAAAAGCATGAACCCTAGAATCTCAATATCCAGTTGACCCCTGAACAATGCAGGGGTTAAGGGTACAATCCACTGTGCAGTTGAAAATTCATGTTCATTTGACTCCCCCCTAACTGAATTACTAATAGCCTTTTACTGTTGTCTGGAAGCCCTACCAATAATATAAACAGTCATTAACATCTATTTTGTATGCTATATGTATTATATACTATATTCGTACAATAAAATAAGCCAGAGAAAAGAAAATATGTTCCCATATCCCAACTTATTACAAAACGAGTTTTTAAAAAATTATGTAAAGCAACTTGCTAATTTATATGGATCACGGATTCTTCAGTAAAACTCTTACATTGACCCCCTAAATAAAATATGCATGATCTTCCATAGAAATCCATTTTTCCCTCACAAAGTTTTTCACCCCTGCTTTAAAAAAAAATTAAATGTAGAATCTGTCTAGAGGGTGCCTGGGTGGCTCAGAGGGTTAAAGCCTCTGCCTTTGGCTCAGGTCACGATCTCAGAGTCCTGGGATCGAGGCCCACATCGGGCTCTCTGCTCGGCAGAGAGCCTGCTTCTTCTCTCTCTCTGCCTGCCTCTCTGCCTACTTGTGATCTCTCTCTCTGTCAAATAAATAAATAAAATCTTTAAAAAAAAAAAAAGAATCTGTCTAGATTAGCCTCCGTGTTAGTGAAAGTGACCACAGGTTCTCGTGGAACTGATTTTGTAACCCTTCCCTGAAAGCAGTCCTCTAAAATAATTAGGAGATAGGAAGACACGTAAGGGACGTGATCAGTATCTATAAAATGACTCCATATTTTGGAAACAAGGCTTTTCAGGCTAGATGATGGGAAAAATAAAAACAGGTGACATGGTCAGCACGTATACTTTTGATGTATTTACCCGCAATGAGCAGGTAAGAAATAGGGGTAAGAAGCAGGGGTAAGAAATAACGAGACAGACTCAGAAACAATGGCAAGTGTGCGGTGTGAGTCATAGCTCCTCGCTCGTAAACTCTTACTGCATTATATATGAGGGCTGACTTGTATTTGAAATCTCACAGCAATTAGCCCAAAAATAGGCCAATTGTTTGACGACTGTACATACTAACGGGGAAAAAGCACAGGATTTATCTTTAGAAACATTATAAGGTTTAAAAGGTAATCACAATAATAGAAGTTTGGCTGCATTTTATGATTCTTTGGTTTCAGAAAAAGAAGGTACCAAATTAGCCTATTATGCAGCAAGAGACTTGGGGACATTTATGGATACCAAAAGTAGTTCTATCACATCTACTTGGAATTCTGAAAGCAGAACCAAGGAATATTTTGCTATTGGAAATTTTCTCAGATACAGACAAAAGTGATATTCGGGCAGCTTTCTAGGCTGTAAGAGACATATGGAACGTGCAGGAAGGATGTCATAAGCCATCTGATTGTAGGTTGGGTGAAACCAACAGAGGAATATCAAATAATAATAATGATGATGATAAATCCCACAATGAGCTTAACCATCCCTTTTGAGAAACATAAACACATACATTTTCTACCTGTCCTTTGGAAAGAAAGACAGACTTCCCTTCCTCATCTCCCATATGAGGGTGTGATGTGGGTTCTGTTAACTACAGGGGCCTCTCCCAGCACAGCTAGACGCCAGTCCCTTTTAGAAATCTGCCATTTTGCTATGGCAAAGATTTCCTGATATGTATTAAGCCCACCAGATGCTCCTCACAGAGGCATTCCAGGGGGAAGGAGGAGACCCAACACATTTTACTAGATTTTAGTTTCTGTGTTTCAAAATCATTGGCACCACGTTTTCTCCAGTTGGAAACCACGGTTGCCAAAGATTTTCATAATCTAGCCTGAACATGGAGTAACATGTTCACGTTTTAAAGTCTGCCAAAGCCTTTGTTTTCTAAGAACACCCTCTTATGACATTGTCAGCCAATTGATGAAACACAGCAATGGTGCCACATAAAAATCGACTTCCCCAGAATATGAAAAGTAGTTCACAGATTTTAAATCTCTGGTTATTTTCCCAGTTGAACACATGTCTTTCTTAAACTTCTAAAAAATCACTGGGTTTGGGTATGAATATCCTATTACCACCTTTCTTCCTTTGACTCCCCATTCTAGAATCATCGAAGCCTTCGTTTTGTTCACACCTCCCGTTAGAGACACGGAACAGTCTTGAGGGTCCGAGCTTCCTATTTGGATGGTTTCTGATTCTGTGAACATGGAGTGAGTGTCAGGACAGAAACACCACGTTACTCACATCCTTAAAATAACTGCTATTTGATTTAGGAGAGAAACAAACCGACAGTGAAAAGTTTTCGAGGAGAAACACAGCATTAAATAAACCAACAAGAAAAGCAGACGCTGTAGTCTGTGTTAAGCTGACAAATTCCCACAAGGTTAAAATGGATTCAAACAAACAAACAGAAAGAACTCTGTGAGCCAAACCTGAGCTTCTCAGCAGCCGGTGCGGATGGCCTCTGCCTCCTTTTGTGTCTTGTGTTCACTTCTGCTTTGTTTTTTGTTCTCTTGGTGGTTTGTATTTGAAAGCAAGAATAAATGGGACTTGACAACAGATTTATTTTTATAACATTTCCAATTGCTTGGAATCAGGAAAGAGATTTGAGAAATGCTTAATCCTGGGGGAGTTTTGGCCAGGATTTTTGGTAGAGAGCTCCGGGGAAGTCCTGGGACAATGGGATCATTGACTGAAGTCCTGCTGGAGAGCACAGCTCTGCGAATGTTTCCTTGTTGTGACTGTGAAATTTAGAATTATGTGACCTGAAGTGCAGACCCAACCTGGTTATCTACCTAACTGAATAGTGCTCTAGCACACGCGCACCCTCTGTGCCCAACGGTCTGACCCCAAGTCCTGAGGATTCCCTGCACGGTCCCTGCCCAGGTGTTGAGTGGTTTAGAAGGAAGGGATGAAAGGCGTCCCAGCTCCACTTCCAAGCCTGGGATGCACTTTGACCCTGACTGCTTCAGGACAGCCATTCTAGTAAGTCACGAAACCCAAGACAACATTATGTTTAGTCATACGAAGGCCCCAAACTGAAAATATCTCCTTCTTGGGGTGCCTGGGTGGCTTGGTCAGTTAAGCGTCTGCCTTTAGCTCAGGTCATGATCTCCAGCTTCTGGGATCAAGCCCCACGTCAGGCTCCAAACTCCGTGGGGAGTCTGCTTCTCTCTCTCCCATTCTCTCTCTCTCTACCCCTCTGCCCTTCCCACTGCTCATTCTCTCTCTTTCTCAAATAAAATAAAATCTTAAAGAAAATATTTCCTTCTTAATGCATTTTTAAGACAAACTGTTTCCATTGGGATTACTTGGAGTTATAGACGGAGTTCACAAAGACCTGTTTTAAGGCCCTTAAAGGAGGTACCACTGAGGATAGCCCCCAAACCCACAATGACCAAGTTAGCAAGATTCAGCAATAAAGCAGCATCGACAACCTGGCCCTGTGATTCTACACAGATAATTAGGGAATTAGGACACAGATAATACCTGACTGTGAGAACTGGGGCAGGCTTCACAGCTGGAATCCAGGGACTAAAACCGATCGCCATCGACACCTGGCACTCACTGCGGGCCAGGCCTTCAATCAACTTGTACACACTGCCACCGTGGAGCCGTCCAGCAACCCTGTGAGCTAGATATGATTATTATCACCATTTTACAGCCAAGGAAACTGATTTTAGAGATCAGGAAGCAAGTGAGCAGTTTCATACTAATCAGTAGGCTGATTATCAAATCCATCCCTTCACGCCCGAGCACACCCCAGCCTATAGCCATCTCCCTACCCCTGCAGCCTTGTACAAAGAAATGCAGTTTTTAAAAATTGCTGAAATACACATTCTTCATTTAAGCAGGTGCTATAGGTCCTTCTTAAACTGTTTTTACTTGGATCGATGTATACTGCAGCAAATACCCCAAATTCTCTTGTTTGGGGGATTTTTCAAAAACTCTTGTCATTTTCCTTTAAATAACTAAGCATAATAATTACATAGACTTCATAAATTATCTCTTTTTAGTAAGTGAGCTACTGCCACCATATTTTTGCCAAATGACTATTGCCTCATATGTGCTCTAAAATTTTCTTTAACTGGTATAATACAAAAAAGAAAAAAAAAGTGGTATCGTACCAGTCTGGTTTCTCATTATCTTCAAACAGTGTTCTAGCATCTCCATATTGCTCTTAGAACCAGTTGCTTGGGGGAAAGAAGGTGCAAGCCCTTCACTACAAGAGTTATGCACCCTGGTCTTAAAATTATGTTTGTTTTGAAAAGGAGAGAAGGTTCTAGAATAGAGTGTCACCTTGGCTGTTTATATCTTTTTCTTGGCTCAGAAGCCAAGAAGATAGACCATCGCGAAGGCTGTGTTCATTATGTTGAAACTTCGCGAGGCATTTCAGAAAGGCACTCTGGGCATTGAGGTGGATCTGGCCGTTTGCGAGCCAGATCTGGTTCAGATCTGGTCCGATAGATTCCTGGAAAGAGATGCTGCCACCAAGGTGTAAGGTGACCACATGATTTTCCTGCAGTGCTGCCCGCCTACCCACTTGGGAAAGCAGTAGGTGTCGGACCTCCAGAGCTGGCCACATGGCACCCACTCTCGGTCTATACTTCGGCTGGTCCTGGGATGCAGAGACACTGCAGAGACAAGTGTGAGGAGACAAGACATACACTCATTTACTTTAATAACTTAGTGCTTAAAGCAGAGGTTGGCACCCATCCGCGAGAAAGCCTACATGACCTCCCTCTTTTTTCTTTTTTGTGGCCTTTCCCAATCCACATCTGTTCCAAACTGGAAAGCTAGAGCCCTCAGAGATGAGCGCCCTGGTGCCAGGAAGGCATGAGTCGTGGGAAAGGCCGAGGTCAGAAAAGCCAGCATCTTCTCACTAGAGCTGTGTGATCTGGGGTAAACCAGGGAAGATTCCTGTGTTCCAGTAGATACTGCCATGGTGAGAGTACTCCCAGACCTTGTATGGTCTGAGCCTGAGTGAGTACAAGGGAGCTAAGCCTGGCATCAGGTTCGTTCATTCATGTTTCACTCATTCATTCAAAAGACGTCCGTGGGCTGCCCCTGGCTGTGAGGCACATTGCCGTGCGCTGACAGGGGATCACGGCTGGGCTCTGGCTTGCCAGAAACTTCCAGTGCAGCATCCGTGATGTAGTATGTGAACGAGAGTACCAAGTGGAATGTGTTTAAATGCCCTAAGAGACCCACAGAATGCTGCATAAGCACAGCGCGGCGATGAGTTCCAGCTGCGACGCACATGTCAGCAAAGGCGTTTTGGAGGAGACGGCAGTGGAGCCAGGCCAGGCGGAGCTGGCTCTATCTGGATGCTCAGAGATGAGGTGGGAGCGAAGCAGGCGGGGCCAGCGAGGAGATACAGGAGGGGAAGGGTCGGGCAGGACTGGCGTCCAGACCTCGCTCGCCAGAAAGCGTGACTGCGAGACTGAAGAGCAAGGGGCATCTTCCTAGCTCTCTACAGTCCCCAAGGCATTTTATCCTCCACTATTTTTGTTTCAAACATAAGCCTTAAGATTCAAATTACATTCGTTTTCATCAAGCCTCAACTGCAGAAATAAATGTGAATGTTGTGTAAACACGGTAAAACACTACCCTAAAATAGGAATGCTTTTACTAATGATTAGAGAGTGTGGGAAAGTAGAGAGTCTAGTGTAATTCCATCCGATGTACATGTGACCTGATTAATGCCATGTTCCTCCTGCCGTGGTTGATAAAGAATCATGTGAGAACGCTAACGATGCCCGGTTCTCGCACTGGCTAACCATGGCTCTCGGGGATTCGTTTTTAGAAAGATGGAGACACAACAAGAAGATGTGCACTTGGACGCCCACCGATGTCGGATAATTATTACAAATGGACCAGAAACCCACCCCAACAGGGGGTGTCCCTGAGGACTTGCAGTTACCTAAGGATTGCTGAGCGGGGGTTCCCACCCCACCACCTTGCAATGCTGCCACCAGGAGGCAGAATCTAACTCCCCTTCCCTGGAACCCAGGCCGGGCTTGGGTCTCTCCTGGAACCAGCAGAATGCAGGGGAAGTGAGGCCGTGTGACTTCCACAGGTAGGCCATGAGAAGAGATGCAGTCTCTTTCTGCCTTGTAGCTGGAACATGCAAGGCACTATGAGCTGCTATGTGAGAGGTCTGAGGCTGCCATGCCGGCAGGAAGCCCAAGCTACAGGGAGTGGTCAGGTGAAGATAGGTGATGTGTCAGCTGACAGCAGTGCCACCTGCCAGATGGTTCCCACTGCTGGCCATCGGGTCAGCTCAGCCTGTGAGCCTTCCTATCTGAGGCAGCACACCATGGAACAGAGATGATCATTCCCTGTTGGGTCTGTTCTGAATTCCTGACCCACAGAATCTGTCACTACCAGACAATGGTCATCACAAGTCGCTAGGTTTTAGCGTAATTTCTTTCTTTCTTTCTTTCTTTCTTTCTTTCTTTTTTTTTTTAAAGATTTTATTTATTTATTTGACACAGAGAGAGAGATTACAAGTAGGCAGAGAGACAGGGAGAGGAGGAAGCAGGCTCCCCGCTGAGCAGAGAGCCCGATGCGGGCCTCGATCCCAGGACGCTGAGATCATGACCTGAGCCGAGAGCAGAGGCTTTAACCCACTGAGCCACCCAGGCGCCCTAGCGTAATTTCTTACACAGAAGTATTAAGTGGGATCTCACGCTGATCTATAACAGCTTATTCCTTTAAAAAGAATCCAGAGTAAATATGACAACATGCTAACATTTGTTCATTTTGGACAGTGATGTGTGAATGTTTAAAATTTTGTGGTTTTTCATTGAAAAGTTTACATGAAATACAAGTTGCCGGAATTTCCAGTAAATTTCTAAGGGCTAGTATTAAAATACAAAGAAATTCCAAAAGTCTCATGTGTAAGGCTCTTTGTATTTTATTTGGTGCTCTTAAGGACTCAAAGATGGAGCTGAAAGTCTCTGTAAAGTGGCCCCATGAGAGTCCCGAGCACCTGCCACTGGAATTGTTCAAATAATGGCGCCACACAGCGGTAGTCCTATATTGGTTCCCATCCCTTAAACTTGAGTGGAAGAGTTCCCTAATAGTCTGGAAAATGTTAGCATGCCACAGCAACGTGACTTACAAGATTTTTTTTGAAATGCTAATGGATTTTGGCCTCACCGAGAAGGTTAAACAAGTAAACACAGGCATTTGGGGATAATTCGCTAATACACGAAGTGAGCCATTGCGGCTGGGGCTGTTTACAGATGGAGTGTTAATGAAAAAGTAAAGAACAATAGGAAAATGAAATCATCAGTAAGTAAATCTCCTAAGAGCATCCACGTTCCAAACAGGCACTTGGAAATATCAACAATGGTGGAGATAATGAGAACCATGAGAGTTAACCTAAATTACTTTGACTAAATTGAATATTTTCTGCAGACTGTCTCCAGATTTCTGATTGTGGTGCCTGGAGGTATGCAGGAACTAGCAGATGGGGGCCCCCGCCTAGCTGTGCCCACCTGTTTGGATGTGCTTGGCCCCAGCAGACAGTGGGCTGAGCAGGCAGAGGCGAGACAGAGGTACTGGGGGTACAGGATGAGCAGAACAGTGAAATATGAACAGAACCGTGACAGCAGGGTCACTAAGAGTACGAATCATGCCCCTCCCTGGAGCATAGATGATGTTTGGTGTGATACACAGGACAGGGAATGAGGGTTGAGGGAACAGCAGCCCCAGGGTCTCTGGAGACCTCAGTAAGAGCTGATTCTGTGGATGGCGGGGACAGAGAGAGCACTGGAGATGCGGGAGCAATTAGAGCAACAGTCCTTTCAGGAAGCATGCTTCCGGTGGGGAATATGGGTCCTCAGCTGTGGAGAGATTCAGGCACTGGAGAGGGCGTTCTCCAGATGAGAGATACTTGCACACCTTTAAATGTGGGCAAAAATGCTAGTGAAGGACTCAAGGAGACAGAGTGGTGGTGGAGGGAGCAATCCTGAGAACTGAGCAAGACCAGAGTGTGGGGGGAGGTAGGGGATGACCTTCCTTGGGGAGGGCTGTCAGGAGGAAAGGGTGGGAGCGGACTCAGGCCAGTTCTTCTATGGGCAGTAAAATACTCAAGAAGCTTCTTGTTCTAAGTTTTCTATGTCCGGGAAGTGGAAAGTGAGGGGATTTACTAGGAGTGAGAGGGAAGGGTGGGTGTGGGGAGGGCAGCTGGGAGTTTTTAGAGAAGACACGCTGTGGAGCATGAGTCTCCATAGTGAGGGAGGCCAGGCTGCACCAGAGGCCTGAGAACCGGTGGAAGTTGGAGCCTGTGGCTACAGGGGTGCAGGTGAGGGGTCCACACATCCTGCTAGGGGGGTGCCCAGCACCTAGGACATGTCTGGCCCACACTGGCTGCTCCGTAGATACCTCCTCCAGAACCACATTCCAGGGGATGACAGGGCTCCCGGCATAGCTTCGGGGTGGCCTATGGGTGGAGCAGCAGTAGGCCCGGACAGGGTCCTTGTCAGAGCAGAGGAAGGTTCCATTACATTCGACAGTCTGCTCACAGGCATGTGAGATCAATGGCAGACTGAAGTACCTGAGCTTTGTTTCATGGACAAAGGGAGCTTTGGTTGCTCTGTGAGTAGAACTGTGCTGTGACCAATATGCTGTGTGCATGAGACCCATCTGGTGACATGCACGTTGGGCTAGAAGGGAGCACGACCAAGAAAGAACCCACATCAAAGAGGAGTAAGCTGCATTTTAAAGAAGAACCAAACTTCATGTGAAGCTTACTTGAAGAGAGTCACATTTTCCATTCAAGTGTAATGTTAGCCAGTCATCACCTAGTGAAAAATCATGAGCTAAAGCCAACCCCCTTCTAGAGCAAGTAGTTCTCAAAGTGTGGTCCTGGGGCCCATAGCATCAGCAATACATGGAGAGTTGGAGATGCAAATTCTCAGGCCCACCTCCGCCCGACTGACTCAGAAACTCTGGGCTGGGGCACAGTAATCTCAGTCCCCACATGCCTTCCAGGTGGTTCTAGACTTTGAGAGCCACTGTTCTGGAGACAGGTGGCTGGGGACATGTCATTGGCTTGGGTGAGGCTTCTGATTTTCAGAAGGAATCCAACTCACACTGGCCTATCTTCACAGCCACAATTCCATCCTTTGAAAAACGGGAAAATAACTACCTCCATCATAAGACTATTTTGATGCTGACATAATACATGCAAAGCCCCCAGAAAGTATCTAGCTACTATGTTTTCACGATGCGACTAAAATTTGATAATCAAAATAACCCCAAATAGTACATAATCTCAAACACTTATTTATGTGTATGATTCATGAATCAAGTAAAGGAGGCTTGTCACACAGTTTAAAAAATTACTAATATAAAACAACATAAACTAGACAATGCAAAATATTATATGGTCTCTAACACTTGTAAACAGATTAGATATTAAAGCTACGTCAGACTCAAACCTTAACTCCTGCTAAGTGAAACAATCCCCTTTTGGATTATTGAGAGCAAGCAAGGCAAGTGTGGGTCCAGCTTTGTTTTCTGATCTTGTGTGGGTGAAGAAAAGTCCTCTTGTCACCTTATGACAGTTTCCAGACTGGCGAAGCCAGAGGCTCATTCTCCCCGGGCTATTTTCTCTAAACAGTCCCCTCTTTTCTGGAGACTTTCATGTAAGCAACAAAGTAACTATTTGGGGTAAGAAATTATGAATAGTGTTCTTTCACTAGCTATAGGATTTCACAACCCCTAGTAAGTGGGCCTTACTCAGAAGGAATCTAGTGTTTTTTCCTTTGCGGAAAACCTAGTCTTATTTGCATGCTCTAAGTTTTTGCAGGTCTGACTTGTTTCTCAGCGATCCTATCAAGTTGAACAAAAACAACTGCAGTTAATTTGAATGATCTACGTTCATTTGCTCATCAATTTTAAATGTCACATGACCACAATGTTAACTTGGCTTTACCTCTACTTTAGCTCTGACTTTGGCAAGAGAATATCTTGGTTAGTTAAGACATGTAAGGAGCAGTAAAGGTCTCTCCTTTGAAGGCCTTTGTGTAAGGCAGCCCTGCTTTTCAACAACTGACTTCCAGGCAGAGATTTTAAATATATGATTGAAATCATGCAATAGGCTCATACTGACATCCCAGCCTTTCGTTTTAACTTGATATTATAGCGTAAGCATTTCCACATTATTACTTTGTAAACACAGTTTTATCATCTCTGTCACAGTGTATCAAATGGGTACACTGTGTTTATTGAACCATATTCCCTCCTATTACACAACCAAGTTGTTCACAACTAAGTTGTGAATCACTTTTTCTGCCTGTAGAGCACTCAAGGTGCCCAACTGTCCCAGCTTGCCGGGGACTCTGCCAGATCCAGCACTGAAAGTCCTATGTCACAGGAAACCCCCTCAATGCCAGGCAAACTGGGACAGCTGGTCACCCTAGGAGAGCCCCAGCTGCAAGCCGTAGGAGAAAGTGGGGGCTGGAATGCAGAACACAGCATCATAAGGGGAAAACTCCTCAGGAGTTTCCACAGGAAAACTGCGGGATCCAAGGCAGCTCTCTGCAAGGAGGCCAGGGTGGGGGGAGTGGGGGACAAGGGAGCCTAACAGAAAGTTGGGCAAAAGATGGTGGCTGGGATCCACCATACACAGGTTTGGGGAGAGGCAAAAACCCAGTGAGTAGGGCCTTACTAAGGTTTTGGGACAGAGTCCGTGCAGGACCTAATGATCTACGGTTCGCGGGACTGTACTTTCTCTGCACCCCTCCAATCTTCCAGGCTCACTTGCTTCCTGACCCGGCCCTGTGGGAGCTCTGCCTGCCTGATGCAGGCTCCCCCTCCCAGCTCCTGGCCTCCTGCCCTTGCCTCGTGCCTCTGACCTTTAACCTCTGAGCAGCCACATGCTCTCTGCCTGGTAATCTTGAAGCCTGAGCAAGTTAATGCCTGCGAAGGGAAACTTTGACCACTGGGAGGCAGGAACCACTGGATAAATTCTTCCCCTTTTCTCCTTCAGTGCTCTCTGTTCCTTCCTCCACGCCCTGGTTCTTGGGGGCAGGTGGCTCATGGCTTAAAGGATGTAATGGTGAGGCAGCATTCTCCCTTCCCTACTTCACCCTTTCCCCTCTTCTGTTCCCCGGCTGTCCTAAGGCATTAAATAGCACATATGCAAACCCTCGTCTCAGACTCTGTTTTCTGGGCAAGTCAGTTGAAGACAGTACCTCACAGAACCAAAAGACAATGAAAGAGGGCAAATTAAAAAGGAAAGTAATGACAGGCCGGAGCATCTTGTTTCTGGAAGACCTGCAGATTTGCCCAGTCATAGGACTTCCAGAACCTAGTTCCCCTGAAGATTTTGAACAGTATCTTCTCCCTTTGTCTTCCTAAATCGGAAGATTATATTATCTTGGAAGACAAAAGCAATGCCTGGAATTCTATATCTGAGAACACATAAAAGCATAATAAAAACTGTGGATTAACTAAAAAGCAACGTTGGGGATGCACTACTGGACTTGATTGAAGTGTTACATTTTATATTAGGTTTTTGAGATGGACCCCGAGAGACATCTTCCACGTCACATGTTCAGGGAAGGCCTTCCATTTGTGTCCCCGTGGTCTGCATCTGGGGACACAGCATCCCCAGGGGACCACTGAATCCCCCCTGTCCTTCAGCAGTGCCATCTCCGATCCCCACAGGTAGACAGCTCTGGGGGATGTCTCAGGCCAGCTGTCCCAGGCGACAAAGAGACCTGTAGTCTCAGGACACCGGAGACATACTTAGTCACTAAGGTCCAAATCTATGCATCGGTTTACTTTCAATGATGTTCTATGGTGTCCTGAAATTTAACAGAGAGAGAAACTGGACAAGCTTTAGGAGCAGTGAGTGCCCAAAACCGTCCCAAGAAAATGTCTTCTATACAAACACATGCAGGGCTGACATTTCAGACACTGAGTTTTAGGACATTTTTAGTTACGCTGGTTGTTTTAATTAAAATGTAGAATTTTAGACCTGGAATGGATCTTGGGGAATATTTATCCTGTGTTTTTCTGAACATTATTTTAGATGAACTCTGGCTCCCTTAGAAAACTAAACAATCTTACCACCAAAATAAACCTGGTAAAAGTAGAATTACTCTGCTGAAAGGCGTGGGCATGGCAAAGCCAAAGATTGGACAAACACAGTTTGCCACAACCCTAGTGAGACCCCATCTAGATTTCTAGGTTGCAAGCCAATCCATTCAACAGGCCAAGGGCCAGGTGGTTTCTCAGGCATCTGTCTTACAAGACCCCTGAGTGTCTTTGGCAGAAAAACCCATTTCTTTCTTTTTACTCCCTTGTGTCTTTTGAAAGGGGAACCCTCTTTCACTGTTGGTGGGAATGCAAGTTGGTGCAGTGACTTTGGAAAACAGTGTGGAGATTCCTCAAAAAATTAAAAATAGAGCTACTCTATGACCCAGCAATTGCACTACTGGGTATCTACCCCAAAGATACAGATGTAGTGAAAAGAAGGGCCATATGTTCCCCAACATTTATACCAGCAATGTCCACGATAGCCAAACTATGGGAAGACCCAAGATGCCCTTCAACAGACGAATGGATAAAGAAGATGTGGTCCATATATACAATGGAATATTATGCAGCCAACAGAAAGGATGAAAACCCAACTTTTGTATCAACATGGATGGGACTGGAGGAGATTATGGTGAGTGAAATAAATCAAGCAGAGAAAGTCAATTATCATATGGTTTCACTTACTTGTGGAACACAAGGAATAACATGAAGGACACTGGGAGAAGGAATGGAAAATCGGAGAGGGAGATGAACCATGAGAGACTGTGGACTCTGAGAAACAAACTGAGGGTTTCAGAGGGGAGGGGGTGGGGGATGGGTGAGCCTGGTGGTGGGTATTAAGGAGGGCACGGATTGCATGGAGCCCTGGGTGTTATATGCAAACAATGAACATGGAACACTACATCAAAAACTAATGATGTACTGTATGGTGACTAACATAACACGATAAAAAAAAAGCCTTAAGGGAAGAAGGCTGAGTTGATTATAAGGTATTCTAGTCACTGGGTATAGAAGACCCCTATCTTATTCTATAGACTGATTCCATTTTATCGCTATTCCTATTTCCATCCCATCCCCACAAAGCAATCATCCTGATGTGTTAAGGTGTATCTTTTTGTTTGTCTTCTTCTAGAATCAATCCTATTTTGTAGGCACACACTTTCAATTTTATGTAAATGGTATTATATCCTATACCTCACTCTGTTTTTTATTTTTTATTCTGCCCTATGCATTATGGACCATCCATGATGCTATGTGAACATCTAACCCATCATCTCTGACTACTGCATAGGGTGTATCCACTGCATTTGATATTCCCTCTCTTCCAGATCACCTCCAACCCTCTGCCACCCAAGTAATGCTGCAGAGAACATATCTGATTCCAGATGGATAGATGGATGGGTGGGTGGGTTTGAGAATTTCCTTTGGGACTTACGCACACGAGTGGAATTAACATGGATCACAGTACACATATGTGGACCTGAATGGCATCGGTAGTTCTGGACTGTTCTGGAAAGTAGCTGCACACTCCCTCCAGCAATTACCCTGCAACCTACCAACACTTGGCATCACTGGGTTTTGTAGTTTCTAACCAGCCTAATGCATGTAAAGTGCTTTCTTGTTTGCATTTTTGTTTCTCTGATTACGAATGGATCTGCATTCCTTCTTATGCTTAATGGCCTTTGGGTCTACTTTCATGAAAACTGCCCATACCCTTTGTCAGTTCTTCCATGAGACTTGCTATCTTTTTCTTGTTGATTTATAGAAGTCCCTTTTATATTCTAGAGACATCAGTTAATCTCTTGTTGGTTCAGAGATCAAAAATACCTTTTCCAATTCTCCCTTCCTACAGCTCCAAACAGGGACAAGTTACTTAGCCTCCCTGTACCTTACTTTCCTTCCCTATAAAAGAGTGTATGCCTCACAGGGTGCATGAGGATTAAATGAGTTGACTATTTACTACATTTTAATGTTTTTTGGTAATTAAATAAGAAAAAAAATTCCAAGCAGGAGGGTGCATTAATAACTCTAAGGTTACATGTAGTATATTACAGTACGGCTTTGTGTCCCTATTGGGCATTAAGCTACTTTCGTGGATTAAATTTAAGTGTCTCTTCGATGTCAAGAGAATGGATTGCTTAATATATACAGCAATTTAGCCCAAATTCACCTCAACCCCAACCTGAATCCCAATATTCATGATCGTTGCCCCACCCCCACCCGCCCCAGCCATGTGCTCATTTCATAGACTGCAGGGGGCTGGTGGGTACTCTTTTGGTCTTTTCTCCCTGAGGCCACTTTCTCATGACAGGACAAGCAAACTGTGATATGAGAGAGCCATTTCAAAACATTGAAAAATATGAGGCAAATTTGTCTTTTTTTTTTTTTTTAAGATTTTTAAATTTATCTGATGGAGAGAGAGAGAGAACAGCAGGGGGAGCGGCAGAGGGAGAGGGAGAAGCAGGCCCCCTGCTGAGCAGGGAGCCGGGCGCAGGCCTCCATCCCAGGACCCCGGGATCGTGACCTGAGCCGAAGGGAGACGCCCAACCAACTGAGCCACCCAGGCGCCCCGAGGCAAATTTGTCTTATGGACCTGCGGGGAAAGTAGGCCTGACCCACACTGGTGCATTCCGACAGAGCCCCCTCAGGGAAACTTTACTGTCCAGATGGAGTGAAGGATTCCTGGTGCTTGCACAAGACAACATGTGATGGGGAGGCCTTCATGTTATGATGACGCTTTAATTGTTCTCAAAATCCCTCACTCAAAATGGGGCCGGGGAGGTGGCAGGGGGCAGAGTCCTGTGCGTGGCTCTGAGTGACCATGGACAGTGACCCTCTCCCCGAGCTGTACAGGACCCAGGGAAGTGGCAGCTGGGCACAGGTACCAGGCTGCCTTCCCACGCAGCCAGAGAAGCGGCGCATTGTAGCCTGGGGCCGGAGGGCTGTGGTGGGTGTCGCTGGCTGTCCGCCCTCCCTCACCAGTGACTCTCCCTGGGCAGCAACCTGCCCTGTGGGGACCCAGAACCCACCAGTTCCAACAACACAGCCCAAGCCGTCACTTACTTCCAACAGCTCGTCCTACCCTCAAACAGCAGCAAATAAAACAGTCATAACTTAATCAGGAAAGCTCTCTTTTACATCACATGCACGTTAAAGCATCTTCGGATGCTGCCGGGTTTTCTGCCCATGCCTTGTTTTAGGGAAGTTCAAGACCCCAGCCCAGTGGTTCTCTGCACTGTCTGCAGCAGAGCGTGGAGTCTGAGTCAGTCTGGGTCCCACAGTCCCAGCCCAGACCAGGCACACTCGGGACTTGGGGGCGACATTTAGCGACAAAGCAAGAAGGAGGGGATGACGTGGGCTTCGGGCCTTCCCAACACACGCTGTCTTGAGTAGCTCTCAGAGCCACCTAGATGGGGGTAGGGATCGTTAATTCCAGGTCCTGACTGGAACAAGGAGCGCTGGGAAGTTTTGCCAAAGCTGGTAGCTCTGACCTTGTACCCTGGATCTTTCCTTGGTCTTTATTACTAAGCCCCAGCTCTACCAGCTCCAGAGAGTGGATCCCTGCCGTGTCTGTTAGTGCTGGAATCTTGGTGGCCTGCCCAACAAAAGCTTCCCTCCGACCTACGCGTTTGTCATCCCCTCTAATTCCCAGACCCAAGCTGCGTCTCTGCGTCAACTTCCTAAGTATCTGTAATCAACAACTGGTCACTCAGTGCTTGTGAGGGAGGGGCAGATGAGGGGACAAGCGCGCCGCATGCATTATGTGTATAAGCCTCCCATCAATGGCACACGACAGCTAGTATTCCCATTTGTAAGAATCCGAGCTCGGAAACATCTCTGACAGCGATCTGCCCATCTTCACACAACTAGTAAGGCGATGTTCTCACCCGCTCATTTGTCTGAGACACAGACCTCACTAAGTTCATTCAGATCTGAATGTGATCATTTCTTCACAGAATTTTGCAACCATAAATAGTCATTATCTAAGAATCTATATAGCAGTAAATACGAAGGCAATCTTATGTGGTTTGATAACACATTTGACTTGGTTTCATTTAAAAACAAAATTCTTCTGTGCGTGCCTTACACACATATATACCAGACAGGGGATCACAGAAATCCTATAAGGACAGTGGTGGCCAAGAAAAGGAGGCCCCAGGTCAATCTACCACATCATTACCAGTCACTGAGACACAGAGAGATCCAGAACTTCTGTGGGGTGGGATCTCAGAACAATCCCCTTTACACTGCAGGGTCTCTGGAATTTGTTTCTTCCTTTGACTTTTTAAAATTGAGGCCACATTGATTTTAGTTTCGACTTAATTTTCTCCTCTACCCTGGATATTTAATATTTTTAATTGTCCCCATGACCTCCACACAAGGGTTTGTTTTGAAACACTCATTTGAGAACAATGAAGGGAACTAATTTCTCAACAGATGTCTGCAAAACATTGCTTCTAGGAAATCGTTCCCATTCGATGTACACACTGTTTGCTCCCACACTCTTTCAATTCCCCCAAATGTGCTACGATCCATCTTCAGAAGAGGAGGTGCTGGCGCCCAACCCTTCTGTTTGTCTCCGCGGCTTCGGCTTATGGTGTCCCTCCCCAGGGGCTGGGGACACGCACGCTGTCTTTCATCTTGTGCCGTGGGCCGCACAGCACGTCCAGTTGGCAGGAGCCCCATGAAATCAGAGCCACCCTGTGCTTACGTGGGGCCTAAGCAACAACTGAGAAAGGCGTCTGAGACATGAGACGCTGTCAAGCGGAGAGGATGAGGAGAACACGTAAGACAGGAGCTATGCTCCCGGGGGAAGCCGTCATCGCGCTCCTGGGAGGGGGTCCGTGGGGCTTTAGGTAAGCACTGTCCAGGTACACTAGCCACATAATGGATGTCCTGTCTTCTCTCGGGAGGGCTGCGGTACCCTCGGCCTCCTTAGCTCATGAGCAGGCGGCCTGCGATTCCAGAAACTCGACAACACCCCCAGCAAAAGCTGTCAAAGCCATCGGACTTCGTTAAGACCCGACAAACAGTCCCACTGCCTGAGAATCAGGGCTAGTAATCTCTGTTCCTTACCTGCCAAGGCCTTAGCTTCCTCTAACTTCTTTAGAGACCTTACTCGGGCCTCTCATGCCAGACACTACTGGACTGATGGCATTTCATAGAAAACCACCATTTTCACAATCTGCCTCTGTGCTTCACAAGCAGTCATAAAATGCACTTTCATTTCATAGAAAATAAAACGGCATCCCACATGATGAGATGCTTGAAATCTTAGAGGTGAAACTCTCGTTTCTGCATTATGAAGTCAAGAAAAATTGAACAATTCTATCTCAAAACAGAACTGCAAAAAGAGCTGACAGCATCCCGACAAGGAAAGAGCTCTCTGATCATTTGGGTGAGGAGAGAAAAAGCGCTGGTTTGCTGTTATCCAGGAGGAAGTCTGCATCAAATGCTCATGGTATTTGAAGCCTCCAAAGTTTGTCTCGTAACTATTTTCTAGAAAACACAGGCTCCCACTCTTGTTTTTAGCTTTTATCACAATTAAAAAACAGGATCACTGAAAAAATAAAAAAAATTTAAAAAAGAACAACATAAGTAAACAAAACCCAGAAAAGAAATTTATATACCCCCTACATTTTGTCAGAATTACTTTAAAATACTCAAATGTTTTAACTTGTTGAGCTTTTAATGTTAAGTTTAATGGTTGAGTGTTAATGATCAGATAATTGAGGCCAAAGGGTGTTGAATTATGGACAGGCTGGTGAAGCTCTGGTTCATTTTCGGTATTTCTGTCTCCACTTTTGGCCCCGCGGATTGCTGTGAAAATGGAAAGCCAGAGACCCACCAGTCACTTGGTTATCTCCCCTGCTCCTGCCTTACAGCAATCCTGCAGGAGTCACCTGCCTCCCAAGGCAGGATCTGGCAGAATGATAATGTCTTTGTTTCTGAAGCCCAGGCTTGCACCCACCCTGCCTCCCCCTGGGCATTTTCATCGCATGGGTGGCCTATGGCACGCCGCCCTCAGATTCGCCACGAGGCCCCAGAGGCTAAAGTCAAAGTGAAAGAAGGCAGGATGGGCACCCACTCCAGAGGGCAGGAACACCCATCCACCACCCCCCCCCTCCACTCCTGTGGACATCACTCACAGCACAGTGTGCCCACCAGGAAGAAAGGTGCCCTGAGGAGGAATCCATCCTGATTTCCAGAAACTAACAACTCTAGGCTTTAAGTTAGCTTCCTTCCAAGACGAGTTCCTACTTTTGTGTGAATGTGACAACCCTGAGCTCAAGGTCAGGAATCAAATACATCAGGGACCTGAAAATGAACTGGGTAGTAGAACGATCGAGATAGAGGAAATTTGGAATCCACTGACAGTTGACTGCTTTACTCTGAAAAGGAAACAGAGGTCCCTCAGATGTTGCCACTGTCCCTAGGTGCTCACAGTAAACCGAGACTGGGCTCTGAGTCTTGGATCAGCTTCATTGATTAATCAGAGAACTCGGTCCAGGCTTTTAGAAAATATCCAACAATAATCAGTATGCTTATTCCCTGACTTTCATTTTTCATTTCCCCTAAACACAGTTTTTGAGGTTAAATTACTCAATCAATCTGACACTTCAAATGATGTGCTGCACGGGACCCTCACTCCCTGCAGAATTACAATACAAGAATTTGTTAAAATCATAGCGATTACTCGCCTTCTTATGAGCTCTTAAGCTGCACCCCTCGATGTTCTTCTCTATGACTACACAAGTGCCAGCCCCAAAGTTGCTTTGTTTCATTCCAAACACAGAACGGTTAGAACGCAATCCTCAAAGAGCCACCTTACTGATCTCTCCGCCAGACACCATGGCACTGACCACATCTGCCGTTCCAAAAAGCTCTATCAGGAACTTCAAGGAGCTTCGCCTTTTCCGGCTAGAGTAGAAATAAACTTCCCTTCCTTGGCTATGGGTCAACAAAGGAAAAAAGGAGGAAGTGTTACTCTTCCTTCCAAAGGTTTTACTTTGTTCTGAGAGGTAGGCAGCATCTGCCACCTCCACAGCTTTGGAGGGCTCAGCACTTGGTCTCTGAAGTGCTGAGAGCCAAGCCCCTGTGTGCCCCCTGCTGACGCGGGTCCTGCACCTGTGCCCAGCGGCTTCTAGAGTGTGGCTAGGCTGAAGACACAGATGTGCCAAAAAGTGCCGGGACAGCTGAACACAGAGCCTTTTCTGCACAGTGAACGTCAGCACATAACAATTAGGGCCCCAAAGAGCCAGCAGTTTTACTCCCTGGTTCCTTCTGTGTTCCAGGTCACATCCCCCAAATTAGGATTCTGGGGACAAGAGACAGGGGCAGGGGTAAGGTCTGTTGCCCCTCTGCTCTGGGTGGGGGTCGGGGGGATGAGGGAAGTTTCTGCAGGGTGGTGGCTCCCCGAGGATTTGTCATACCTCATGGGTGTGAGGGGTAGCCCGTATGTATAATGCTATCCATGAAACACCAAACACCCGGGAATGAAACTAGTGAAATTTGTGAAAGATCCTCACCGAAAACAACAAAACGCTGCTGAGAGAAACTGAATTATGCCTAAGAAAATGCAGCAATATATCAATTCAAATTATATCAAATATATCACATTCAATATATCAAAATTGTTAAAAAGTCCACTTTCCCTAAATTAAAACATAAAAGTAACATAAAAGAGAAAGAACAAGCAGCAGCCCTGTTGGGAAGAAGAGCTTATTTTCATCTATGAACATCAATTTCAGGGTTGGCTTAACCAAGGTTATAAAAGGGGTCAAATTTGTCACTTAACCCTTTCACATTGACTCACTAATTGAGCCACAAAAATTGTTACACGCCATGTAATTTCATCACAAACACTGAACACGGTCTCCATCCTCAAGAAACCTGCAGTCTGACAAGGGAGGTCATGATAAACGCAATCAGCAGGTGTGTGTGTGAGGGGGTGCAGGGGGTGGGTGGAAATTATGAAGGTACTTCTAGAATAGGTGACTCCTCGTTGCATAAAAAATGGAATGGCCATGGGGTGCCTGGGTGGCTCCACTGGTTAAGCGTCTGACTCTTGGTTTTGACTCTGGTCATAACCTCAGGGTCGTGAGATCAAGCCCTGCATCAGACTCTGCACTCAGCTCGGAGTCGGCTTGAGTTTCCTTCCCCTCCCCCCCTCCCCCCCTGCTCTTCCCCCTTGCTCACACTCTCTCTCTAAAAATAAATTTAAAAAAAATATTTTTTTTAAAAAATGGAATGGCCATATGGAGAAAGAAGGAAGGTATTTTGAGAAAAGGAAACAGCATGTTCCAGAGCCTGGGGAGGGCAGCTGGACATGAGGGGCTGGAGCTCTGGGCACTGACGAGGTCAGGGGCCTGTCGGGCTGTAGATGCCCATGGGCTGGGACAGGGTGGTCTCGTGAGTAGACCAAGGGGAGGACTGTCTTGAAGGAACAGGCTTCCCTACCATATAACCAGGTATGGGCAGCCTATGGGAAATATACTCCAGTGTTGTATTAGTCAGAGTAGGTTTACTCTAAGAGTTGCAAAAAACAACCCCCAAATCTCAGTGGTTTAATACAAGAAAGCTTATTTCTCATTAATTTCACATTCCCATGCAAATGAGCTGGAGGGGAGGAGGACGGCGACTGCCCCCCCCACCAGGCTTCCAGGAATGGATCTCCTCCCATCTAAGGACTCCACCGCGTTTCAGGGCGGCAGCATTCTCTGCTGGCAGGTGAGGGAAGCAATCCCTGGTGGGATTGCCGGAAGGGAGGTTGTCCTGCTGCAGGCCTGACAGTGTCACCTAGTACTTCTCCCATCTCCACTGACCAGGACTCTGTCTCATGACCCACCACCAGCAAGAGAAGCTGGGAAATACAGCCTGACTCTGGGTCAGGAAGGAAAAGTACAGGTGTTCTCTGCCCCAAGGGCAAATGAGTGCCCAAGAGATGTGGTGGTGTTGTTGTTGTTTTTATATTTAAGGCAAGTTTATTAATGATGTGTTTTGCTGCACTTGAGTTTAGTCAACTACAGCCCCAGGGTCAGATCTGACACACCACTTACTCCCTCTCTCCCCACTACCCCTACCCAGCTCAAGAGTCTTTACGTGTTAAGAGAAACCAGTATGTTTGCACATCACCTCTGGCCAGGCACATTGACAGGCACTTTGATGCAGATGTCAGACCAAGCACTATGGTAGGTGTCATTACTCCCGTTCTAGAGCTGAGGAACCCAAGGCTGAGGCAGGTTCTGTGACTTGCCCTTGAAGCTGAAATACAGCGGAGCTGACATGTAGGCCCAGATCTATCGAATCCCAAAGATACATCAAAACATAGAGATATCAGTGCCTTACCTGTTAGATATCCCGCTTGGTTGTGCCCCTGCCTCTGCCCAAAGCACCACTCTACAGTTTGCCAAAACTCACAGGGAGTGTGGTTCAGCTGTGGGCACCCCACTCTGACCAACTGCAGGATTTTATGGTCAGCTGCCCATCTCTGGACGGCTTCAAGCTCTCTGTAGATAAACAGCAGCATTTCACCAGATAAAATGTGGGATTCCTGCCTTCAGGTAAAGAGATGATGCTTCTGTCCCAAAGTCTACAGAGTGTGTTCAGGGGAACTGGCACTTGCTTCAGTCACACATAAAGCAGTTCCACTCAGGGCATTCCCGTCACACTCCTCATAAAGGAACACGCAAGGCATCTCCATGAGTTGCCCATGGACCACCTGTAGGGGCTTTATATGCTTGTGAAAAATGAAGACACCCAAACCCCACCTCAATCTTTTGATTCCAACTCTCGGTGGGTGGGTCCCAGGAATACACACCAACCAGTGCTCTAGAGGGCATTTAGTAAATGACTACAGGGAAGATGATAATGAAGATGAGAGAGAGAGAGAGAATGAAACATCCTGTTCCTCATATACTCCTCTTCCATTCCTCCTTGTCCTCCGAGGCTGAGGTCAAGGTCAGTACCCATTCTACCTTGATTTATATTCAGTCAGAAGAAGGCATCCCTTCACCACGCCCATCACCTCACCTCAGGGGTGATGGAAAATAAGATTCAGCATAAAATATAATTTGTGTTGAATTACTGGTGTTTCAGGAAGTGAGGGAAAACCACACACCTCTGATAAAAATAAACAAACAACAGTGACAGATTCAGCTGTTGTAGATTCACCCAGGAAGTCTGGAAGGAAGAAAGTCGTTCCAGATCAGTACTGTCTCCCAGCTCAGAGGGAAGCAAAGGAAAATCCTCTCTGGTTTCCCAAAGAGACCAACCACCTGGGAGCTTACAGTCAACAAACACCAATCACACAACATATGACAAACAACAAATGAAAGATTTAGAACAACAAGGGTTTCAAGTAGCAGAAGTACCAGATACAAAATTTAGAGTAATCATGTGTAAAATATTTAAGGAAATTGAAAAATGGGGAAGAAATAAGAGACTACCAATAAAGGGTCAGGCATATTTGATAGATAACAAACATAACTTTGATAAATGAGAAAGACAACTGTTGAAATACAAAGTTCAATGGATGGATTAAATAGCAGAGTTGATACTGCTGAATACGAAGGCACTATTCTGGAAGGTAGGTCTGAAAAAAACATCTCAGTGATACATATAGATATGGAAGTGGAAAATATGAAGGAGACATTAAGAGTCATGAAGGATAGCAAAAGAAGGTCCAACTTATGTCTAATTAAAGAAGAAGAGAACAGGAAAAGGGAACACGGAAGAGACATTGGCTGAGAATTTCCCAAAATTCAGTTAAAGGAAATACAACAATTGGGTCATTCAATGACTAACTATTGGGTACTTATTATATGCCAGATGCCTTTTAGAGGCAATGTGCTGCAATCTGGGCAAATATAAAGAAATATCCACTTAAATACAACCTGAGTGAAAAGGACAGTGAGACTGACAGAAGATTTTTCCAAAGCAAAATGAAAGCTGTAAGACAGAACTAACACCTTCAGGGCTGAGGGAGAATAGTTGGCAACATGCTAGCAAAACCGTCTTTCAAGAATAATGGTGAGTAGTGGCCAGCTCAGTCGGTGGAACGTGCGACTCTTGATCTCTGGGTTGTGTGTTTGAGCCCCATGTTGGTAGAGATTATCTAAAAATAAAATCTTTGGGCGCCTGGGTGGCTCAGTGGGTTAAAGCCTCTGCCTTCGGCTCAGGTCAATGATCTCAGGGTTCTGGGATCGAGGCCCGCATCGGGCTCTCTGCTCAGCGGGGAGCCTGCTTCCTCCTCTCTCTCTGCCTGCCTCTCTGCCTCCTTGTAATCTCTCTCTCTGTGTCAAATAAATAAATAAAATCTTAAAAAAAAAATAAAATCTTTTTTTTTTAAAGAATGAGGAAACAAAGACATTTCCACATAAACAAAAACGGAGAACATGTACCACCTAGAGATACGCACTAAAGAAAAATTTTAAAGATTTATGTCAAAAGGAAGGGGGAAATGGAGATACTATATGAAATGATGAGCAGATAGAGTGTCAATATAAACCCAAGCATGTGTGATCTACACACAGCCCATAAATTAAGACTAAAAAATAAAAACCTAGGATATTGGCTACAAATGCCTGTAATACACAAGGTGAGTGACTGAGTGAAATTGTTGAAAGTTCCTAAACTGCAGTATTAAATTTAGGTGCTGTTAAGTAAACATGGTAAAATGTCAAGGGTAACCACTAAAAGAACTGAAATAAAGGATCTAAATTCCAAACAAATAAAGGAAGGAATAAAATAGAATAAGAAAAACAAAAGGAAAAATCATTTTTTAGATTTTTTTTTTATTTGACAGAGAGAGAGAGAGATCACAAGTAGGCAGAGAGGCAGGCAGAGGGAGAGGGGTAAGTGGACTCCTGGCCGAGCAGAGAGCCAGATTCATGGCTTAATCCCAGGACCCTGAGATCATGGCAGAGACTTAATCCACTGAGCTATCCAGGTGCCCCGAAAAATCATTTTTTAAAGGGAGGAAAAAGGCATAGAAAGAATATATATAATATAATAATATGATATGAGAAAAATATGGGAAATATAATAGGAAAAAAATATAAAAATAATATATAAAATTCTATATCTTATATAACATGAAAAAATATGAGAAAAATAATATAACCAGCTCAAATATATCAATGAATACAATAAATATAAAGAGACTATGCAGACCAGTTAAAAACAAAATCAAGTTATAGGCATTTTATAAGAGATACATCTAAACTCTTAGAACATGGGAAGTTTCAAAGTAACAGGTAACAAAAGATATAACAGGAAAATATTAACTAGGAGGCCAATGCCTTATCCATTAGGCTACTGGGGCTTCTAGGAAAATATTAACTAAAAGAGAGCTGGAGTAGCTCTATTAGTATGAGACAAAATAGACAATAAGACAATATAGTCCATGGATTTTACATAGGGTCCCCCCACACTAATAAAAGGTTCAATTCACTATCTGGGTAACAAGAAAAATCTATATTTGTAGATACATGCACCCAATAAAATTGCCCCATGTATGTAGCTTTTTCAGTCTGCTGGAAATATACGGAGGAACTGACAAATCCATCAACCTAATGGCAGATTTCAATACTTGTTAATCTCGACAGACCGAACAAATGGAAAGTGTATTAAAATCTAGAATATTTTAACAGCACAAGTGTCAAGCTTCAAATATAGGATACCTATAAACCCTGCCCCCAGTAGCTGAAGACTGCACATTCTTCTAGAGAATGTACAGAACATTTATGAAAATTGACCTCTTAAAGGCCCAAAAGCAAACTTCAATGAAGTCCAAAGAAGCAGTGTCGCACAGACCATGTTCTCAGACATACCAAAGTTAAATTACAAGGCAACAATTAAAAAAGATAAAAACGTCATGGGCCAAAGATGAAATAATAATGGAAATTACAAATACAGAGAATGGAATAATAATTAAAACCTGCATTTCAAAACTTGTTGGGTATGGTCGAAAAAGGACATAGAAGGAAATCTATAGCTTTAAATATTTAGGCTAGAAAAGAAGGCTGAAAATAACTTAGATATGCATCAAACTTCCCACAAAAGAAGCATACCAAAAGTCATTCTGGAAAACAAGAACAAATAATAAAGAGGAGAAATTAATGAAATAAAAACGAACAGTGACCTATTTGGGTCTTTGAAGTAATAGTAAAACAGATGTCCTCCTGGTGAGGTTGATCCAGCGAGAAACAAGGGAGGCCCCAATAACATTAGGAATAAAAATGGTGCAGAAACAAGATTTTTCTCAAGCGCCCAGAGCACATCAGAGAGTGAGCCCAGACTAAAACGTGGGCCTGGAGACACTTGCCACGCTTGGCAGTCAGTGGGGACAGGACGCTGGCGGCTCTGGTGTCTGGGGGTTAACCTACTGGGTTGGCCCTGTGTCCTGGGAGAGGCGAGTGAGAGGCAAAGCAGAGACACGTGGAGCCCCACAAAGCAAGGCAGCCACCAACCTCTCCAGTGTGGCCGCTACTTCCCTCAAGTGGGCTTTCCTTTTATTGTGTGTGTGTGTGGGGAAATGACCTGGAAAGGAAAAATGAGAGTGATTTGGACTATTTTTAAAAGGTGCTCTGAAGCCAGGTTCACTGAGACGCTAGAGAGAAGCTCTTTTTCTTCCTTCCTTCCTTCCTTCCTTCCTTCCTTCCTTCCTTCCTTCCTTCCTTCTTTCTTTCTTTCTTTCTTTCTTCTTTCTTTCTTATCCATTTATGGCATACAAGCAAACATTTAAAAGTCCTAACATCCATTTCAAAGACTCACTGCCTAGGCAATGAATTGAAATATGTGGGTGGTGGAGGCTCAGACTTTTCTGCATGCTCTCATGCTTTATTCTGGCCAGTGTCTGACAAGCGGACAAGGCTGAGACGCAGACATTAGAAAGCCTGCCCTGTGGAAGTTCGTAAAAAATCTATTGCCTCACCTTGAGCAAGAGAAATAAGTGAGGGGGCCAGATTGAAACAGCCCTGCGCTTGGCATTGACTTTGACTTCACTCCTTGGAGCTGTTTCACTTTGTAAGGTGGAAAGACCGTGGTTGAGGTTCAGGTGCCCATTCTCTGAGACAGTCAAGCGGACAGTCATTCCTGGCTGGTCTGGCTGATGATGGCTGTGTTCCTGATGCCATGAAATGAAATACAATGGCAGGCTGGCCAGAAGAATGAAGTAAACAGGAAGATTCCACAGGATTTCCTGCAACTTCTAAAGTATGAGTGGTTATGTTGCGTGGGCTTGTCCCCAGGACTTGATCACTACATGGAGGAACGGAGGATGATTTACACTCATGACCCTTAGATCTCAACCCAACTGGGCCACTTAAAAGGTCTGGGACTCTGGCAGGTCCTTCCACATCTCCTGACTCAGGTACCCCTTCTACAAAGCTAGGACAACAATATCTCCCCTCACTGGAGCAAGAATGAAGAATAATAGCCATACGGAGACATTCTGGAATCTGGTCTGCCCTTCCGCCTTCGCAACTCTCTCAATTCACCCCCTTTCCATGATTAATATCTTAAACTTCTAGTCTGTACAAACACATTGGGTACAGTGTTAACTGAAGATGGAAGTTAAGCTCCTTTAATCCTGACAGAATATGAAAAAACAAAAACTAAATGGATCATCTTCAAAACCAAAGACAGCAAAGTGTTAGAACTCTGAGGGAGAACGAGTTGCTCTGAATGGCTGGACTTCCTGAATAGATGGCGGGGGGGGGTCCTCTTGAGAATCAAAACATTAAAAACAAATAAACCCAGAAAAACTGAACAATATGGGATTAAAAAAAAATCTCTCCCTCAAAGATTTGTTGGTGGCCTTCAGGAGTGCATGCCGAATATCACTCTACTTTTCCTTGAAAATTTTTATCGTTGTTCTGGGCACCCTGAGCAGCCGTCCAGCTGTAACACCGATGGCATCCCTAAGACTATAAAGGGCTTAGTCTAACCTCTAATTTTACAGATGAGAAAGCTAAGCCCAGAGAGGTTAAGGGACTCACCCAAGTCACACAGCTAGCTGCAGACAGTACCACACCAGGTCTCCTGACCTTCTACTTTCCACATTGCCTTTTGGGAGCCACTGACCTTCATAAGAGCACCTGTTCTTCCTGGAAATAACCCCAGGTCACTTGAAACAACTCCAGAACCCCAGAATGTTTCTCAAGGATCTGTCTGGGTCCTAACTCACAGATTTCTATGTCTCCCTTCTTTGATGTCCAGGGATCACTTTTGCTCACAGAAACCCCACTTGAATGCGTGTGAATTTCGCTTTGAAGGCTCATTTTATTCTGTATCTGAGGTTTAAATGTCTTCAAAAATCCGGTGTCTTCTCTCCAAGTGGTATCTCTTGATTTGCCTGAGAGGTAAGCACTAAGCAGCCGTGCTAAATGGAACACAAGCAGCCATCAAGCAAAAGTACTAGGGATAATGCCCTGTCCCACCGTAGTCCACACCCTGTCCTTTTCATCTATGAAATCCCTAACGACAAGCCCACCATAGTTCATGAAAGAGTCGCCATTATTACCCACAGATCAAGTAGAAATTAAAGTACCCGGAACACACAGACACATTGCCTCACTGAGCAGCCATGGGTTTTATCTCGACAGCACTTAGCACAGGACCATGCACACACGGCACCACAGAACATGCGTGACCTCAAAAATCTAGAATCCCAACACCAGAGACATGAGGTCACCACGAACAGTGACGGAAGAGGCATTGCTAACTCCAAATCTAGTGTTTCCCCCCTTGTTCAAGGCGGTGCTTTAAAAACGTTCATGACAAGAACTAAAGACAAAAATGTTTCTTTCCTGATCTGCCAGAGCACATTCAATCACTTTTTTTTAGAAATTAAATTCACCTCTGATGGCCCACGAAGTTCAAAGAAACTGCTCATCCCTGTGACCCAGCCTCGGTGGAGGCAGTTGCGCAGCTGAGGCTCGGAGATGAAGGAGACTGCCCTCCCAGCCCAGCGTGGAAACAGTGCCGCGGCCAAGGCCGGGGGGCCAGCGGACCCCCACCCAATGCACTGTCGCCCAAACACACCCAAGCGGCCAGTCCTGGGAAGGGGGGTCTGCTTTGTAAAGCTTGCAGCCTTATTTGCTGCCTTTCTGTAATTTACTAGCAGGAAAAAAAATTAAAACTCTTAATTCAAAACCTCAGCTTTCCCAGTTTCTCTCAGAGGTCGCTCTTTGCCCCGAAGCAGTTTTACCAAAAATCACGCCCTCGGAGAGTCTTGACCTCTGTCCCCGCGCATTTCCGATCATCTTCTGGGCAACCAGTCGACGCCTCGCCCTTCCTTCACCCCCTGAAGACCGCAGAGCCATCGGGCCCGGCCCGACCCAGGGTCGCTCGCCCCAGAGGCCGCGGGTCCCCAGCACGAGTCGGACCGTGATCTCCCCCAGGTGCACAAACCCATCCCCGCGACCGCGGCCGTCGCAGCGGACGCTCGGATGCCCGCAGCCGGGCGCCGTCCGGGGACCCGCGACAGGCGCTCTCGGGGCCGGTGGCGCGCGGCGCTCCCGACCGCGGAGGGCACCGGGTCGCTCCCCAGCGGCGAGCGGCAGGTGCCGGCCTCCCCGGGCCTGCTGTACCG
>LNAC01000025.1:3659653-3738212 GCA_002007465.1 Ailurus styani
GGGAGCCCGATGCGGGCCTCGATCCCAGGACCCTGAGATCATGACCTGAGCCGAAAGCAGAGGCTTTAACCCACTGAGCCACCCAGGCGCCCGTTCACCACCTTTTTCTTTGTGTTGTACTTGTCCGGGTGTTTTACTTTTTTTTTTTTTTATATAGTCAAGTAGACCTAGAGTATTGCTAAGATCATGGAATTTGGAGCCAGACTACTGGGTCCAAATCCCCTTCTTTTTGCAGTGAGTGACCTTGGGTAAGTTACCTAGTTGTCTCGCATAAAACTGACTAAGAATAAACGATCTCATTTTTAAGGCAAATCACTTAGAATAGTACTTGAAACATGGTAAGTGATATATATGAGTCAGCTATTAAAAAGAGCAATAAAAAATACCCCCCACCCCCCAGAATTAGCAAACGTCATGTTGTTATGTTTGTTTTAGGTATATTGTTATTAAGAACTAACTTTTGGGCGCCTGGGTGGCTCAGTAGGTTAAAGCCTCTGCTTTCGGCTCAGGTCATGATCTCAGGGTCCTGGGATCGAGGCCCGCATCGGGCTCTCTGCTCAGCAGGGAGCCTGCTTCCCCCTCTCTCTGTCTGCCTCTCTGCCTCCTTGTGATCTCTCTCCCTCTGTGAAATAAATAAATAAAATCTTAAAAAAAAAAAAAAAAAAGAACTAACTTTCCTAGACCCAGCTGAAGTCTCCTCCAGGTGCCTTCAGATCCTGTTCCCTGTCCCCTCCTTCCCACCCTGAGAGAGACACCAGGCCCTTTCTTGAGAAGGTGGGCCAGGGGAAAAGACCCACCCAGGCCCAGGAAGAGGCCTTGGGACCATTGGTCAGGGAATCTTGGAGTCCTAGCTCCCAGAATGGGAGTGGGAGGGGTACACTGCTGAGACCGCGCAGAGATGGGCTTCAGGTGGGTACAACCCCCTTGCCCTGGGCTGGAGCAGAAAGCCAGAGCTCTACTCCCAAAGGCACAAGACCTCTCTTGCCCAGGGGTAGCTATCGTGTAAAGTTGTTAATATTAATCTTGTCCACTTTTCATCCTATCGATACACAGGTATCACACACAAACAGTATATAGTACTTGGGGTGTTCTGACATTTAGGTAAGTGGCCCCATATTTTCCTGTCACTTCTCTTTTTCACTCCACGTTATATTTTTGAGACCCATTAGCCTTGATAAACATGGATCTAGCTCATTTACTCCATCTGCTACGGATCTTTCTTTTGAACGACCATACTACAGTTTATCCATTCCCCAACTGAGACGCATCTAGCTTGTTTTGAATATTCCACAGTTACAAGTAGCATCACAGTGAACCTGTTGCGCACATTCCCTTGTGCACTTGTGCAAGAACTGATGGAAAGTAAATGCGCAGAAATAGGTTAGTAGGGCCGTAGAGTGTACATATTTGGAGTTTCGCCGGACATTGCCAAATTGCTTTTGGAGGGGTGTTCCCACTGTCCACCCTGCCAGCGTCCTATGAGGTCGTCCATATCTGTGTTGATGTTTGGCTTTGTTAAACTCAAGCCCGCTACTAGATACTCTGGGTAGAATATGCGGTCTCACTGTTCTGATTTACGTGTCCCTGATGTAGACAGATGGAACATATTCCTCATGCTTACTCATCGTTCCAGTTTCACCTTCTGGGAGAAGCCTCTTCATATCCTCTGCCTGCATTCTCTTTGTTATTTGTTTTTTCTTATTGAACTTTTGGGAAGTTAATTCGTTTATTTGTGTATTCCTCTCCTTTATCAACTGTATAGATTCTGTCTTCGCAGTCTGCTCAAACTAACTACAAAAAGTTTGAGTTCAGATGTAGTAAAACATATCAATTAATTTCCTTTATAGCCTCTTTTTTTTCATATTTTGCTTAAAAAAAAAGAAAATCGAAAATCCTGCATGAATGTTTCTGGATTCTCATTCTGTTCTACTATACTAGCACCATGCCAATACTTCCTTGTTAATTATGACCCCTCTATAAGAATTCTGATTATCTGGTAGGGCAAGTTCCACCTCCTCTCCCTAAACTTGTTCCTCTTCATAATTATCATGGTGATTTGGGGGCTTTTTTCTTCCATATAAAATTTCTACTTTACTAAGTGCCATAAAAATTCTGTTGGGATTTTGATGCAGAACTCGGTTTGCATGTCATTTCTCCCATTGCCTTGTAGGTTTTTGAGAGAAACGCCAAGTCATATTCATCTTTCTATCCTAACCCATTGGTATCTATTTTCTATCTGCACATATGACTATTTAAATGTAATTTAATTAAAATTAAGTAAAATAAAGAATTCTGTTCCTCATGAGCCAGTTTCAAGTGCTCAATAGCCAATGTGGCTAATGGCTATCATATTGGACTAAGCCGATACAGAGCATTTCCGTCGCCGCAGGAAGTTCTATTGGACAGTGCTGATCTAGACACAGTGATCATTAAATGTTTGCTGAAGATACATGGTAAGAATCAATTGGCCCACAACCTTCAACCTTTGTAAAACATACTGACTTTATTCTTTATGAAAAGATTTTTTGGGGGGTTTTTCACATAAAATTTTATAGTTGGAATTATTTATTGCATTTAAGAAAGGATATACCAAGAATTAGGGTATATTCACCACGTATTGAGGTATCAAAATATGTCATAATGACATTTACACTGCCTGTAAAGTACAAAAAAATTGGTTTACTTAAGAATACTGTAACAAATCTTGAAATAAAACTTTTCAAAAAGGTCCATTGAAAGAAAATTGGCAAGTGAATTTGTACATGTGCTCGGGGCTAAGGAAAAAATTAGAAATTGTATTTTCTTTTTTGTTTTTTAATAAATGGGTAAGAATATCTGAAACACTCTCATTCTTACCATATTTGGCACAGAGTAGCTATTTTTTAACTTAGTTTGTGAATGTAGTAAAAGCTACAAGTCACTCCCATTATTATATGGTCTAACTATAGACCCTAATATTGACTTAGATTGACTGGTATTCATAATTATCTTTTTCTGACCCATTCTCTTGCTAGTTGGTTACAATTTGGACTTCCCTACAGGAAAGTTTCTGGTTTGAGGGGAACCATTATACATACTATTATCCTTTTTTAAATCAATGATTACTCTATACTTGATCATCCAGGAACTTAGACTTAAAGTCCTCTTTAGAGAAGGTGTAGCCTTGGAGAAAATCTGCTGAAATATTCCAGAATTGAATTTTGACAAGGTAGAAAAACTCAGTGAAGCCCAAGAGTCTTATAGAGTTCCTGTTTACTCTGCTAATGTATACGGCAGCAAACCCTTCACCCCTTCCCTTCCAGTACTTGCGGGTTTTGTGCTATTCTCACAAGTGAAGGTGAAGTGTATTGCAACTTTTGGAAACCTTTTCATCACAAATGGTTTCAGTGGAGGAATGGCAAGTGGGTTTCTTCTTATGTCCTCCCTGCCCTGTCTTTTGGCAGAAGCTATCTAGAGAATACCTTTATTGAGGACAACTTTGAGGTTGAGTCCAAAACAGTCCATGATTGATTGGTAATGTCAGAGGAGAGGGGGCCAGGGTATGAGTGTACCCTTCATTGTGGCCAAGTGTGGCCGATCCTTCAATTGGCCAGTGCAGCCTGGCAAGTGCCAAATTGCCATAATATTCCCTGTGGGTCTCCAACGCTCAGAACATCTATTACTTTGGGGATTTGTGAAGGTCTTGATGAAAGGTCAGTGTGCAATTAATTGCTAAAATATTGTCCAGAGGTTTCTGCTATTGAACCTCCTTGTGGATGAAATTGTTTTTTAGTGGGGTGCCTTCGATAGTTTGTGAGTGGTCCCCCTGGGCTGAACATTCAAGAGAGATGCACTGTTTCTGAATCTCAGGGGCATCACACATAAATCCCATTAATGCAATCTTTGAATGAGAGCAGGCAGTCTTGGGAAAGAGGCAGGTATCAATTAAAACTCAAGTCACCTCTCAATTAATCAAACGTAATTAATCAAAACCTAAAGAATAACACCTTCGTTGAAGATTACATTCTAGAAACATAGTTATGATGCTCACAAACTGTCCCATAAAAGAAATAGGTGACAAAGACTGCATTTGATATCAGTGCTTCTCAACCTACCCATGGTTGTCTGTTTCCCATCTATTGCAGACCAATATGTGGTTTTACTGAGACGAGTAGCTTGAAGCTCACAACACATACAACCCCGAGGCGAATTCAACAACATCAGAACTGGTCTACATCCTGCTCAAGGAGGCCTGTCCACTAGTCACTCACTTCATGGTGGTGTCAGATTGTATAGTTTCTAAATGCTTACTCCCAATTTCTGCACTCACCTGATGCAGACAGAAGACAGCAATTCATAGACCAGCTCTAATAGTGCAATCTACATGATCCATTTTTTTGTAAAATAACATTATATTTATATTTATATTTCCGTGAGAAGGCTTTATTGTATCCTGGGTACACAAATAGATGTTCTAACACTTCAGGCCTTCAGCAAGTATTTGTGGATTGAATGACATCTCTAGAGTCTATATCTGCATGAAAGGTGGTCTAGAGGGATGAGCTCCACGTTCACAAAGTCACAGCAAGGGCGTTTGAATGCTTAGCTGACTTCATGAGCTAAAGGCTTTCTATTTGTAGATTACTTTCCCTTTTGGAATTAACTTTTGTTTAATTTAATACATCACAGATGTTTACTTTCCCAGTCTATACTGGAGTCAAAAAGGAATTTCTAGTTCTGGTTGGGCCGATAGGTAATTTCTTTCTAAAAGCACAATAAAATTAAGATTATTAGATCGTTTCCCAGCAATAAGATGCAATGAGTTCAAGTTCTCCTTTCCTTTAAATACGAAGGCAAAATGTATAAATTGCAGCAATATGGGTCTTTTTTGGTGCAATTTGTCTCTATGTGTTAACACTGGTGTATCTAATGCAGGCTGGGAGGTGGAATACCCAATTTTGTGAGATGTTAAAGCTCTGTCTTAACATGAAAAGGTGAAAGCTATCTGAAAAATTCAAAATGAAACCCTTTTAAAATGTGGCCTGAAGGAATAGTATAAGGAGTATAAGCATACCTTATGAAGTTTTTATATAAATAACAATGATATATGGCTACTGGACAGGAGTATACACAAATATTTCTGTTTCATTTTTTTGTTTATTTTTATTGCGTTAATTGTGGTCCAGGTGATTTTACCATTTATCCCGAGTGTAGCCATTGGGCGGCTGTGTTTGAGACACCACTATAAATATTAGAAAAGGCCAGGCGGAAAAGAAGACGTTTATAGATAGGAAACTAGTATGAGCAGCAAGATGGGGAGAAGATGATAAATGTCTACTTCATTTTCATATTAAGATGCCTTAGACTCTGGAATCTGGAGTCTCTCTGGAGATAAAAAGTATGTGGGACACGTTTACTTGTCCTAAAAAACACATTAGAGCTCTCTGTGTCACTCATTTCTGCCTCTCTGCCGGGTCAGGGCCGCCGAGACCAGGGGTCTCTCTCGTGCCTCATGGGAGAAGCCTCGTCACCTTCCTCAGCCCGGCCTCGGGCTTCAGTGAGGGACCAGGGTGACACCCCCCTCTGAGCCCCCTAACACGTTCTCCTCGAGAGGTGTCCTGGGAAAGCAGAGGTCCCCAGGGAAGCTCACCGCACCGGAAGCCAGGCTACTGCTCCTTCCAGTCTTTTCATCAAAATGAAAACTTCCTTCCAGGCTGTCTTTCGTGTCCCCTTCATGCCTGACCCTCGGGCTCTCTGCTAACCTTCTTGGACCCAGACTCTGCCCAGGACACGCTGTGCGCTTTCCCTCTGCATCCCTTCTCCTCCTGAGAACCGCAGTCACTCAGGAATATGGTCCCTTTACAGAGAAGAAACACAGGCTTGGAAAGATGAACATCGTTTGTCCAAATGTCCCCCGAGCGGCAGTAGCTCACGGGGAATGCAGACTGTTTCTGCGTTCCCGGCCACCTGCCGGGCAGTCTCCTCGTCCCCACCACTGAGATGCTGCCTTTGCATTTTCTTTCGTACCTTGCCCATGACCTTCGTGTGCGTACGAGACATTTTTTTGCTTTTTCTTGAGGCCTGAGTCTGTTTTTGTTTTGTTTAAGTAAAACCATCTTACGCTTTCTATAACGATCTCTACACAATACTTTTGACAAAAGCCGTTGTAGGGGTTCTTTTTTAACTGAAAGACATTTTAGAAGTCATGGAGTCAGGGCGCCTGGGTGGCTCAGCTGGTGAAGCGGCTGCCTTCGGTGTAGGTCGTGAACCCAGGGTGCTGGGATCAAGCCCCACGTTGGGCTCCCTGCTCAGTGGAGAGCCTGCTTCTCCCTTTCCCTCTGCCTGCCGCCCTGCCTACCTGAGCTCTCTAGCTCTCTGTCAAATAAATAAAAGAAATCTTAAAAAAAAAAAAAAAAAAGAAGTCGTTTGTCCAACTTCCTTATTTTCCAATCAAGTAATTAAGGACCAAAGAGATCAAGTAACTCAGCTGACAGGACTTCACTCAGTTCGTGGCCCAGTGGGAGCAGGACCCAGGCCCACACTCTACTAACAAGTGCTGACTCGGCTTATCTGCGAAGCTGTCATTTCATAAATGGCATATTCTAGAAACTTTGAAAATCTTTGCCTTTCTAACGCCCACTCGTTCTTCATTGAAATAACATTAGCAGTTAAATTTTTTATAGTGAAGAATGGGAGATTTTGTTGCAAAAATAAAGATTGTTAACATTTGCAACACCGGAAAAATAAAATGACCTTAATAATTCCAAACCATTGCATGTGTTTAGGCAGAGAAGAAGGATAACTGGGCAAATCCGAGCGAGCTCCCTACCTGGGTGAGTAGTATCGTGACAACCTCAGCTTCCTGGTTCTGACAATACACCACGGTTATATAAGGTATGATCATGGGACAACTGGGTGAAGGGAACACAGAAACTCTCTGTACTATTTTTGCAACTTCTCGTGAGTCCTAGACTATTTCAAAATAAAAAGTTATTTTTAGAAAAAGTATTGATATATTGCTATGACAACCGGTCCTGAAAATTTTGTGCCCAAAATGACTGTGCCATTGAGTTCTTCCTTTCAAGGACAGGACAGTCCCTGCACTCCAAACTCAGCCCCCGCTCCCTGGCCATGCTCCATCCTCTGTCTCCTGAGGAACAAGCTTCAAGGCTCAAGGGGTTAACTAGAGTTGTACAGGCTGGCCTGAGAGTGGAGAACTCCTTCTTACCACTGTGCCCTTGGGGAAACGCTCCTGTGCTCCGGGACCCAATTTACAAGTGTACTTTAGGGGCCCCGCCCACTTGTAAACTGAGGGTTGTCGTGTGTGCGTGCAGTCTTGAGTGTGACCTTGGGCTCAGTGCAGAGGGCAAGTGAAACTGAAACCATAAGCTATGGATTTCGTCTGTTTTGAAATAAGCATTCATCTTGGGATGGACAAAGAAGCAAGGGTGACCAATAGGTGACAATTACATCTTGCCAAAGCCAAAGTCTTATTAGAAAGCTATGACCAAAAAACAAAAATACAAACAAAAAATTAAAAAAAGTGTTCGTGTTTCTTTTACTCTTTGACTATTGCAGTCCTTGGTGTTCGTGATCTCGCTGTCTTTGCTTACGTACACGTGGTATGTAGGGTTTTGTGTGCATATCCCGTAACGCCCCGGAAGACACAGCGGAACAGTTTGTATCTGATAGGCTGGCTGTCCCAGGCATCTTCAGCCCGGGCTCCTCAATGTGGCCATTTCAGGACTACTGTGAATCTTCGCAGCCTTCACCACCCCCACCGCCACCTCCATTTCTGCAGAAGCTCCCACCCCAAGCTTTTCTGCGGATCCCTGGGGGCTGTCCTTTATGTGCGCCCCACAGACCGTATTGGCAGTTTTGGAACTTCCCCCTTCGTGTACCCCCCAGGAATACGGCTAGGGTAGGGTGGGGTGGGTGTTCTCCTGTGCACTGGAGAATACATCTTACTCGTGGGTTCAGTTCTCAAGAAAGAGCACACAGAGGAAAGGATGTATGGTCAAAAATCTTGCTTGGGGGCGCCTGGGTGGCTCAGTGGGTTAAAGCCTCTGCTTTCGGCTCAGGTCATGATCTCAGCGTCCTGGGATCGAGGCCCGCATTGGGCTCTCTGCTCAGCAGGGAGCCTGCTTCCTCCTCTCTCTCTGCCTGCCTGTCTGCCTACTTGTAATCTCTCTCTCTGTGTGTCAAATAAATAAATAAAATCTTTAAAAAAAAATCTTGCTTGGGAGTCTTCTCAGTGCTCCAGATCAAGATCAGATCATGGTTCCTCTGGTCAGGGACCAGGTGGAGAACTGGCGTGCACTGAGAGATCATCTTGCTAGAAACTACGGCAGGACGATGGTGATGTGTGCCTCTGGGAGGCTTGCAAGTGCCAGGGAAGAATCACTGCACTGGTCCAGACTCACGGGGGGCCCCTGTTCCCTGAGTGGGGGTTGGGGGGCTAGATGGAGCTTCTCTTCAAGTCGCAGCACCCACCCCCCGCCCGATTTCCACTGCTCCCCACCTCTGGTTTATCCCTCGGGTCTGCATGTGTTTTACCCCCCAAGACAGTCAGGGTTCAAGCTCTTTTCCATAGGTCTCCTGTTCTACAGTCAAATCAGAGGGCATGCCAGGGCATATGTCCCTAAATAATCAGTCCGTGTGTCCAAAGCACACAGACAAATCAGGATGATTACCTATTTGGCCAGTCAGTACATACCTGAATCTCAGCTCCAGACACAGCCCAAACTCCCTGTCACATGCTGACAACTGGCCTGCTCCCTGGGTCTTCTGTAAGCCAACCCCCAGCCTCTAACCCTTCCCAGGGCAAGGCCTCCTTCCCAGCTACTCCGTGAAGTATCCTCATAGACCCCTCCCCAAACTCATGCCAACTACTCTTCTAGTTATGCTTGATCCTTCTCTCACATCTGAAATGCTCTCTATCACTGTCTTCTGCCAATGTCACATCTTATATGTAAATATATTTAGTATCCTCTTAATCTCCCTAACGAGCAAGACAGCATTATGTATTTCTTTCATATGTATTTCCCAACATAATGCTGGACAATTCACAAGATATTCTACAAGTAATCCATCGGCTCTCTGTCACTTTAAGGGAAACTGAATGACCCCTTCGGTTAATCGTTTAGAATATTCAAATTCTCTGAAACACTTTTTTTTTAATGCTTTGGTTTAATAATGCCTTCCCCTATATACAAGTGAGAAAAATAAATTAGGTCCTCTGTGGTTTCCAGAAGCCATGCTTCTCTGTTTATCCAAGAGCAAGAAAGCCATGAGCTCACATTATCAAAATGGGCCCAGAGGCCTGACGCAGTTCCTAATTATTGCTCCACTGACGTTTTCTGATGTGCTTCTGATGTGCCCGTCATGAGTTGGTAACGCCAAAAAACAAGTTACAAAGGAAACTTGGCAGAGCACGGGGTGATTTATGCCTTCGTGTCCTTGCGGGTTATTATATAGACACAGTCTGAAAGATCCTCAGTTTGCCTTGTTGGTAGATGTTCATGGAGAGCAGCGCATTTTATGCACCAGATACAACGATAGACAAACTGATTTTTAGAGAAATCTTCCCACTTGGCAATTTTATGACTGTGAAATCTCCATTGGAGGACATCAAACGAATTTCTGCAGATGTTTGTCTGAAGTGATTAGCATAATCCTCATTCAGATGTTCAATGACGCAAACACCATGGGAATCATAATTCTGAGTATGACTTTTCGGAGGACGAGTCCCTTCTTCATGGTATTTGTTAATACAAATATTTAGGAAATGTGGCTTGGGAAAAAAATGTGAAATTGAGCTTTAACGACCAGCTCTGAGATAGGATTTGAGATTAGCATTATCCTTTCAGGAAAAGCAAAGCTCATGAATGCGAGCAGTGGAGACTGATCCAGATGCTGTGTGAATAAAGAGTGTGAGAGCTCCTTGCTCACCGTGCAGCCCCTTAAACTTCACACCCTGGTCAGTCCAGAGTGTTGTGACATTAAAGAAAGACCGTTTAACACGGTGTAAGCTCCCCTGTAGGAATCAACTAGACAGGCGGATTTTTTCATGATGAAGTACCTTTTAACTTTTAAATAAGAACTATGGATTCTAGTCTAGGAGGCATTTGTAGATACACACTAAGTTTCCAAAATCTCAAATATAAAAACCTAAAATATTTAAGTTTACAGTTTGCCATCCAGACATGTTAGAAAATAATTCTTGCCCTTCCTAACCGAGGCTGGCGTGAAGCCCCAAAGGAGGCAAGCCCTGACTTTAACCCACTGACATTTCAAATAAATCAAAATAGGAACTTTATGGATCTTATTTCATTGAAACCCCAGGCCATTAAGAAGGACAAAAAGGTTTGTACAGAACAAACGCAAACTTCATAAAATAAATGGAATCTTTCAGATAAGCATAGATTCTTCCTAACGGAAGAAAAAAATCTTTAATTTCTAAAACATGTCATAAACTCAAAATACATTGCTTCTTGAAAAACAGATATTATAGAAACTGTCGGATGGCATTTTGCTTTCAGAGGATGGCACTAAAGAATTACTGCCTAGGAGTCAAATACGAATCACGTCCGATGTTACTAGAACAACCCCACTGTGTGAGTAGACTGTAAGACTCTCTTAGGCAAGCTTTAAGAGATATTAAAACTTCAAGCTGTGAATTGAAGGGGAAAGAGAATTCAAATAAGTTTGGGTAGGCTTTGCAACCAAATTTTACTTTTTTACTGTAAAACTTCTCAGAGCCCTCAGGGAGCCCTGGATATTACCAAGAGGGGAATGTTGTGCGCGGTTTGGGCACTTATGTTGACCAAGGAATCCTCCTACCACAGATCACATACACAATGCCTCAAATAGCTTGATGAGGTCACCGTCTGTGACAGTCTCCTGTGGGTAAGAGAAGTGTGGTGGGACGGTGCTGATGTGACTTGGTGGCTTTACGGCTAGTTAGAGAACCAAGCCCAAAAAGTGAGACAAGGAACCAGTTCCACAAAATCACAATTAGCCCTGTCTTCATTTTCATTCATTCATTCATTCATTCACTCAGTCATTCCCAATATTGGGCGAAGTGCTAGAGGTACAGAGATTAATAAAATACTATTCTTTTCTTTACTCTCTATAGTAGAAAGGGTGAGAGGCATGGGACCTCAGATCAGAGGCTGGAGCCCTGGGGACATAAAGGAGGGGTGGTCAGTTAGTTCTGCCCAGAAGTCAGACAACCCCTTCAGCTGGGTCTGATACATGGGGCAAAGGGCATTCCAGACTGAGGAGGATGGTACTAAAGCAAAGACAAGGAAGCCACATGTCACATTTGGAAGGCTGCAAAACTCCCTACGGCTAGGATTCAGAATGAAGAAATTCCTTCAAAAGATGAGGTTGCTAAAGTGAGGAAAACTCATTTAAGGATATGAGACTTGAGGCAAGATGGCCATTTAGGTGGTCCAAGGGAGAAGGGAAAGGAAGTGGGAGCTGCACTTAGAAATGACGGTGAGGACAGAGAAGACTAAAGGATGGGAGGGATGTTGAGGAGATTGTAAGAAGGCACTGGGAATCTGAGGTGACCACAGGCATCTAACTTGGCAGCTAGGGGAACGGACATTGGTGCCAATCAAGAGCCTAAAAAGGCAGAAAGCTAGGAGAGAAGGGGAAAATCTGTTTTAGACATGTTGAACTTCAAGCCCCCAGGGAACATCCAGATGGAGCTGTTTGGTGACTTACTGGTTATAGGAGAAAGCCATCTGGGTAGCAGGTCAGAGCTTGGGAAATTGTTTGCTTGTATCTTCAATTTTTTTTCATTATTATTTAAGCATGCTTAGATCTCTCTACTCAAAGAAGGAAAAGAAGGGAGGGAGATGGAAGGGAATCAAGAGGTGAAGAAAAAGGATGAAAAGAGAAGAGGAAGAAGGAAGAAGCCAAGCTTCCTAGAACCCCATTCCTCCAGAGCACTGCCCACCCCTTGGCCCGGCCTCCCCTTCTCACCGCCTCGGTCCTCCACTGCTGTTGTTTCACTTGGACTCACCACTCCACTAAGACTGTGATGGCAAGATCATTAAGGACCTCCTTTTGGTTTGCCATCCGCAACAACATGGGTGGATCCAGAAAGTACAATGTTAAGTGAATTAAGCCAGAGAACGATAAATACCCTATGATTTGACTCATATGTGGAATTTAAAAAACAAAACAAACAAGGGGCGGGGAGGGAGACAAACCAAGAAACAGACTCTTAACTATAGAGAACAAACAGATGGTCACCAGAGGGGAGATTGATGGGGGAACAGGGGCTGGGGGTTAAGAGGACACTGATCACAATGAGTGCTGAGTAAGGCGTGCAAGTGTTGAATTACTACATTGTGCACCTGAAACTGAGTAACACTGTATGTCACCGACACTGGAATTCTAAAAAGTCTTTTTGGCTAAATCCAGTTGATAAGAACGCAGTTCATCTTTGACTTCCTAGCCACCTTCCGTTCTACTGAATTCTTCCTCATTCCGGAAGCACTTCCTTCCCTTGGATTCTGTGAGGTCCCCAAACCCACTCCTCAGACCTCTTGTTGGGTCCTTTCCTCCTACCCACTCTTTCTTTCTTTTTATTATTATTATTATTATTATTATTATTATTATTATTATTATTATTTGCCTCAGGGGTACATACAGGTCTGTGAATCATCAGGGTTACACCTTTCACAGCACTCACCATAGCACAAACCCTCCCCAATGTCCATCACCCATCCACCCTATCCCTACCCTCCCACCCCCCAGTAACCTCAGTTTGTCTTGTGAGATTAAGAGTCTCTTAGGGTTTGTCTCCTTCCCGATCCCATCTTGTTTCATTATTTTTCCCTCCCTGCCCCCCACGACCCCCGTCCTGTCCCTCAAATTCCTCATATCAGAGAGACCATATGATAATTGTCTTTCTCTGATTGACTTATTCCGCTCAGCATTATACCCTCTAGTTCCATCCACATCGTTGCAAACCTGCCCACTCTTTCCACGTGGACATGCCACAGGCTTGTCACCTCCTGTCCCCAAATTTGCTACTCTCTTACTCCCACCTTCTTTCCCTCCTCCTACCTTATTTTGGGAGGCAGAATTTTTATTTGTTTGGACTTCCTTTGCTCTTACCTCTTTTGGTGGAATAGAAACTAGAATGTTCCAGATATTTTTCACACACTTCATCTCATTTAAACTGTTACACTATTTTTAACAGAGAAAACCAGGATTTAGAGAAAGTTAATTCACCCAAAACATAGCAAGGACAGAACTAAACTCCAAGCCTGTCAAATTCTAAATCTGATGGTTTTCCCACCTGGTTATGCTATTTTTTCTCTTTCAGAAAGAGTGAAGTTCAAACGAGAATAAGTCAACCATTAATAAGAGATAGGGTTGAGATTCAGACCCAGGTTTCAAAGCTTGCAACCAGACTTCTAAGTCCTTTTTATATTAGTCTACTTTATATCTTTATCAACATTCACCATGAATTTCCCAAGTTCCTGACTCTACATGTGCAAAGTAATTGACATTTGACCAAGAGGGACGTGGGCACAGCCCCAAGAAAGTCCAGGGATCATGGCTAATGTCACCAGCACTCTGCTTGGCTCCCAAGTCTGTCTCAGAAAAGGTTCTCCTTATTGCTCTACATGGTGAATTGCTACTGACTGAATTCTCTAGTCAAACTGGCCAAGAATATAGAAAATAGAATTTCCACCCCCAGAAGTGTTGTACAACAGATAGATCCTTGCATTTCTGGGCACGCGCTTCTCCAGTTTCTAGTAGAAAGGCCCATTCATTTTAGTCCATTATAGGCACAGCTACATAGCCCCCAATGAATTAAAGTTATGATCCCAAATCCATCTTTGAAAGGCAATCTAAATGGAGTGGGGAGGAAGAGAGAAAATTGGATGACCCTAGATGGAAACTACTCTTCTCTAAACAAATTTATTAGCCCTCCCAATGCCAAAAACATCCAGGGTTCTCTGGTGTCTTGCAAGTGCATAAATGCTGGAAGCACGCTATGCAGACTGGCTACCAATATTAATACTAATGGTAACTTCTCAAATGAAATCAGGAGCAGTTATATATCACCAGGTTAGGTATTCCTGTCTAAAAGCATCCCACATTCAAGTGCTGCTTTCATGAGTATGTCAATTCTCCTGTTGTTCCTGTTTTCACAGATTGGTGATCCGAGTCCGGGCTTTGCACCAATGCACGTTGATACTTCCAAGGGTGGCTCTACGAGGTGTGGTTTCTCGGGCATAAGTACGACCAGGTGCTCTCTGACACTGGAAACCATCCAAGAATTCTTGAGCCCATTACAAGTTCTTCTTTCTGGGGGCAGGTACCTGATACCCAGGACTGGGAGGGAGGGCCAGGGGGCCTGAATCATGACTGTACTGCCTCCTCTGACCTCCTTCACTGCCCCCCAACTTCTATCCCCAAAATACACTTGACTGTTGGAAATTTTATTTTAAAAAATTTAGTTAAAATGATACATGCACGTGGAGGAAAATTAAATGATACAGAAGGGAATGGGGGAAACAACAATCTCCCCATTTAACCTTTTCACGTCCCTCAGAGCTGACCATTTCTTAATAGATTTCCATTTTCAGTCCTACTAGAAATTTACCCCTGTAATATGCAGCTATAAGCCCATGCCTCCATTTCTTGTTTAGCAAATGTTGACAGTATCCATTGACCCTCTTCTGCAAAAGACAAAGTATTCATTTCCCATAATCCTCTAAGTATTTTATGACTGCAGAATAATTTATAGTTTCCCCTCTTTAAATAAAGTTATTCATCTCTATTTCTTGTCCTGGAATCCTAGACAGCATCTCCTGGCTCGACCACGAAGAATATCGGCATCCCTCCATCCCTAATATTCCACCTTTTTTACCATCCTCTGTCAAGAGTGTTAAGACCTCCAATGTGGACAATGACATGGATAACTCCTAAGTAAGGAATAAATCTCTCTGACTCTCAGGTGTGCTCCATTACAAGTCCATCATCACCTAAATCTTTCAGTGGATTGCTAGCGTTTGAAAATGAGGACTACCAATTTGGGGGTCTTACCCCATTGATATCAGTGAGCCAAATTCTGTCACAGCCTCTCTCCTGATCAGCCCTGGCTTACAAAGGAGATCCACCCAAGTTCTCAGGGATGCTGGTGCCCCTCATCAGTGCACTCCTCGTGGCTCTGGCAAATCCGCAAGGCCATCCCATGGCACACATACATTTAGTAGGTTCCCTGTCTCACAGAGTCTATCCACCCCAGCGTACCCACTTCTTTGAGCCTTTTCATCTTCTCCAACATCAGCCATGGTAATTCTGGCATTTCCACCCCTCTTACCTGGCATGGACCATCACTATTTCCAGGCTTCTTGGAGCCGCCATAGTAGTGAGTTCACACTATATTCTGAGGTCCTTGCCAGAGTCTTAAATCTTGTAACCTGGAAAACTGCTCTCAAATCAATAAACTCTCCATTCTCCAACCTTATGTTTTGGCCTCTTTGTCCAAAACAACACCCTCAGAATCCAGTCTTATGTGTCCCCTTCCAGGTCCCATGCTTACAGTGCTGATCATTCTTCTTTGGGGTAATCCCTTTCCTCCCTTGTCAGAATCAGTACATCCCTGGCTGCGTCCCCTGCGATTGAACCTTAGCTATAGACCTGGTGCTAGGAGGGGAGGTGGCTGTGGAACTGAGGGGCCACATATTGTCTTATGAGGCAGCAGCTTCCTCATTGTTTGCAAATAAGAGGGAGGAGTAAGCCACTTCCATAGCTCAGGGGAGTTCAGAGGAATCCACAGGAATCCAGATTCAAGATGAGGGAAGACATGGGTGGCAGGGAGCTTGATGTCTGCAAAAATAGTGGAGCAGAAACCTCCAAAAGTCCATCCTTTCATAAAAGCAATGAAAAAAACTGGCAAAACCCAGCAGAATCAGCTTTTCAGAACTCTGGAAACTAACCAAAAGCTTGCAGTAACCAAGGGAACACTTATTTAAGAAAAACAGTTGAATCTCAGTAAAAAAAAAAAAAAAAAAAAAGCAAGCTTTGTGGCTTTTTAATTGAGCCGAATCCCATCCACCATGCCCCAGGTCGGTGATAGCCTTGAAAACCCCATCCTGTAACCCTGCCATTGTCCAGAAGGAGCAGAACAGACTTATTCACAAAGAATTGTATTATTTGTTTTGATTGGTCTGCCAGATCCCTGGAAGACCAGCTCAAAATGCTTGCTTTATGGTCCCTAACTTGGAACCCACCTAGAGTTAAAGTCACTTTCCGGGAGCATTTGTCGAAAACATTTACAGGCAAATGAAAAAAAAAATTAAGAAGTAATAAATGGGTTCAGAAAAGTTGCAAGATACCAGATCAATATGTGACTACCAGTTGCATTTCTATACACTAACAGTCAACAACCCCAAAATGAAGTTTAAAAAATTCTGCTTATAACAGAAGCAAAAATAATAAAATATTTAGAATTAAGTTTAATCACAAGGTGCAAAACACTTGTACACCAAGGACTCTAAAACATCATTGCAAAATACTAAAGGAGAACTAAATATATGGAAACATATCTCTTTTGTGGATTGGAAGACTTAATGTTGTTAGAATGGCAATATTCTCTAAATTGATTCACAGACTCCTCTCAATCCCTATCAAATTTCCAATACGTTTTTTTTTGCAGAAATGGACAGGATGATCCTAAATTTCACATGAAAAATTCAAATGACCCCAATTACCCGAAAGAAATTTTTAAAAAGGACAAAGTAGCAAGACTCACACTTCCCAGTGTCAAAACATACTAAAAAGTTACAGTTTTCAAAACAGTGTGATATGGGCTTCAAATAAATGCATAAACCAATGGAATAGAAGTGAAAAGTCCAGATATTAGCCCATACATCTGATTAACTGATTTTTGTCAAGGGTTCCAAGACCATTCAAAGGAGAAAAGAATCTTTTAATACACAGCACTAGAACAACTGGATATGTACTTGCAAAAGAATGGATTTGGAGCCTCACCTCCTGCCATAGACAAAATTAACTCAAAATGAATCAGAAACCTCAATGAGAGACCTAAAACTATAAACTTCTTAGAAGGAAACGTGGGTGTAATTTTTGGTGACCTGATGCATGCCACATCATAGATTAGCTGTAAAACATTATGCTATGTGACAGAAGCTGGATATAAAACACCATGTTTCATAAGACTCCATTTGTATGAAATATCTAGAATCAGCAAATTTATAGAGACAGAAAGTAAATTAGGGGTTTCCATGGCATGGGAGAAAGAGGAAATGGGGGAGAGCATGGTTTCTTTGGGTATGATGACAATGTTCTGGAATTAGATAGTGGTGATGGATGCACATTTTGAATATACTAAATACCGCTGAATTGCAGACTTAAAATCATTATGATGGTGAATTTTATCTCAAAAACTTAAAAAAATAATATTTGGAGGAGCACTGGCTTCTTGTCCTTATTCCATGAGTCCTGCCTGATCATATTCTTTCCCTTGAAGTTCCCAAGTCTATCATTACATCCTGCCTTGGTTTGCATTTAACCTTCTCTGGAACTTAGCTATTCTGATAATTAAGTTTGAGTTTTCATAGCTCAGCTTTGTGTTCCCTGCTGCTACAGGAGATGGGAACATCTTGGTACATTATCCAAGGTAGCTTTCAGTTGCTTGTTAAGTAATCTCAGGCTGTATTTTTCTCTTAAATACCTGATACATCACATCACCTATATAGCACATCTCTTCTGTTATGCTAACCTAATTCACCACCAGAGAAGGTTTAAACCATTAGACTATTGTCTTCTGCCAGGGGCCATGATGGGGTCCTCATTATCAGCCAGACAAGTGAGCGTACCCACCCCAAAACTCCATTCCCCACCCCCCCCCATCAGCTTGCTCAGCACGTTCCTGCTACCCATTGTTGCAGACTGGGTTCCCTGGAAAAGTCTCTGAGATGAAATCTAGCACGTACGGTGCTTGTTCAAGAAAGCCCTTGAGAGCAATGCCTGGGGAAGAGAGGAGAAAGAAGAATGGGGCAGAGGGAGAGGTTGAGCTCCGCTTCTGGTCCAACAATAGCCTCAGAAGACCCTACAGAAACTTCTAGAACTACACTGGTCCTTCAGAGTTCTTCTGATTGGGACAAATTAACCAGAACTTTATACTTTTCAATTGGTCAGTCATTTCATACGCATTGCCCAAGGAAGGGAAGACCAAGTCGGCTCTCTGGAGCTAATATCTGCCGCCGGCACTCCCAGCCTCTGGGACAACGAGTCTCTCATCCCAGGGGCATGTAGGAGGCACAGCTCAGCATCTGTCAATCCTGCGTTGGTTTTTTACTCTTCCAGCTGTTCCCATAGGGATTACAGTACAAATCCTAAATTCCTCACAATCTACTCAGAGTTCCTATTCCACCACTTCTTAGAACCTATAAGAACCTTGTAGCAATATTGTTCCATTTGTCACCGTTCTTGGTTCTACTGTTGTCACGGCTACATCCTTGATGATCCCCCCTCCAGCAGGAGTACACATATTAAGTCTTTTAAAGAAATTAAGAGATTAAAAACTATGTATTCCTTTATACTTGCTGACATATTTACTATTCCTGGTGCTCTCTCTCTCTTCCCTGTAGCTCTAAATTCCTCTTTAGGGTCAATTCTGTCTTTTATTTCTTATAATGTGGACCTGCTGGTAACAGAGTCTGTCAGCGTCAGACATCTGGAAAGGTCTTCACCTTCGTTTGTGAAGGGTATTAATTAATTGATTAATTTATTTATTAGTTCTTGGTTGGCTGGTATTTTTATTCTGTACTTTACAGATGTTGCTCCATTGTACTTTTGTCTCCATTTTTTCTGCTGTGAGGTCAGTCATTATTCATATTTTTGCTTCCCTATAGTTATTGTGGGCTTATTTGGTTTTTGTGTTTGTTTTGCCATTTCTAAGATTTTCTTTTTATCTTTGATTTTCAGCAGATTGACTATGACATCCTGAGGCGTGTTTTTCTCTGTATTTATCCGCCTTTGATTCACTGAACTATTTGGATCTACAGAGTTATGGGTTTTCATCAAATTTGGAAAAATTTTAATTGTTAGTTTTTCTAATAGTATATTTTTGCCCCATTTTTCTCCTTCTAGGATTTAAGTTACACACTTTTAGATTGCTTGATCTCATCTCACAAGTTAATATCTTTTCAATCCATTTCTTCTTATTTTTTTTTAAAGATTTTATTTATTTATTTGACAGAGAGAGATTACATGTAGGCAGAGAGAGAGGAGGAAGCAGGCTCCCTGCTGAGCAGAGGGCCCGATGCGGGCCTCGATCCCAGGACCCTGAGATCATGACCTGAGCCGCAGGCAGAGGCTTTAACCCCCTGAGCCACCGAGGCGCCCTTTCTTCTTATTTTTTAGAATTGATTATTTTCATTAATCAATCTGCAAGTTCATCGACAATTTATTTAGCTTTATGTAATCTGCTGTTAGGTCTATCCAATTTTCATTTTGGATATTTTACTGTTTAGTTGTAAAAAGTCCATTTGGATCNCGATCCCAGGACCCTGGGATCATGACCTGAGCTGAAGGCAGAGGCTTTAACCCACTGAGCCACCCAGGCGCCCTCTTCTTATTTTTTAGAATTGATTATTTTCATTAATCAATCTGCAAGTTCATCGACAATTTATTTAGCTTTATGTAATCTGCTGTTAGGTCTATCCAATTTTCATTTTGGATATTTTACTGTTTAGTTGTAAAAAGTCCATTTGGATCTTTTTGCAGTTTCCATTACTCTACTGAAATATTATAACTATCTTTTTATTGTAAGCAGTTTTACCTTTAATTCCTTAATATATTCGTAATGACTTTTTAAAATTCCTTGTCTCCTAGTTATCACACTTGGGTTATTTCAGGGTAATTTTCTATTGGCTTTTCTTGTCTTGATTATAGGTCACATTTTCCTGCTTGTCACATGTCCATCGATTTATGACTTTATGCAAAAGTTATGAATGCTGCATTGTTAAGACTCCGAATTTTGATGCCTTCATCTAGCAACCATCTATTTTTGTGCCAACAGGCAGTTAATTTATTGGTAGATCAGGCTGATTTTTATGAGGCTTGATTTGAAACTTTCTTAGGATGAGTCTAGAGTAGCCATACTCTAACCAGAGTAGCCGTGCTTCTAAGTGTGGCCTTTGCCATGTGTTAGCTGAAAGCAAGGGTGTTCAGTGAGCTCTCTCTACTCCGGCTGGCTGGATGCCCATGACTGTCGGCACCGGCCACCCTCCATCATCTTTGTGGAGCTCAGGCTCCTCAGTAGCTTCTCAGGCTGATAGATTCTCCTCTGTTCATAAGCAAGCTATTGTTTGACTGAAGACTTCATGACTCTGTAAGGGTGAAGGCTGCCACATGTGTGCAAGCTTCTTGTGGGTCCATCCAGAACCAAGCACACAATGAATTTCCAAGAAAGGTTTTTTGGAATGGATAACATCCAATCAGACACTCAGGGCTGACCCAGTTACCATTAGCAAGTTTCTTCTCCACTTGCTTTAGACATCTCCTTCCGTTCGTCCATCCTTCCTCTCTTTCCTCACATAGCTTCAGTCTTAGAAAGTAAATTCTCTACTGTGGAATGAATTCTGAAAGGATAGTATTTAAAATAAAAACAAAGAATAAGGTCCTAAGGAATCATTTTTCTATGCAAAAAGACAAGTCCAAACACTAAGCAATCTTATTGTGGGACCCACTGATGTTGATTGTTGGCTGCAGAACCTCTTCTATGCCAACAAAGCCACAGGGGAAGGGAGGGCAACAGGACACTCTGGGGGTGATGGTGATATGCACCCCAAGGATCCTGCACCCTTTTCTCCCTGGCACCTCTCCCACCCACGCAGCATTCTCCTGAGGTCAGTGCTGGGCAGAGTGAGGGAGACCCAGCCATCAGCAAATGGAAAACTTCCGGAAGTCACCCAGGGTGGACTTTAGGGGCAGAGGATGGAGACTGGAAAGAATATGGTGGTCATGATTATATCCCTGAGGAAACCGTGGCCCGAAGAGGATCAGAGATTGGGAAGACACATTGTGCACTTACATTATAGAGTGGCCATAACCTGAAATCCTTTGGTCACATCACACAGCCAGCCTGCTGCTCTCTCTGAGACATTTCCTGGGAGCTGCTGGGCCCGTGTGCTTTACAGAGGGATAGTTTTACCCCCTTACAGACATCAGATCCAGACATCAGTCCCAGACCTGGAATCCTGTGGGCTAATTCACTTAAAAGATCACCCCAAATGCACCTGTCAGCAAATTGCTGAGAGGCACTGGAAGGGTCCTGAGAAGGAGAAGCACTAGACCAGGAGTCCACAGCCCCTCGTCCCAACCCCTGCAACCAGGAGTGTCACATCGGGTAGATCATTCTTCCCCTAAGTGGTTTCCTCCTCTGTAAAATCAAGACAACGGCATCATCCTCACTCCCTCCCTCCCTCCCTTCCTCCCATCCCTTCTTCCTTTATTCAAGCATTAGCAGGGCTCCTGCCTGATACCTGGCCCAGAAATCAGTTATCCCCTCTCCTGGATAGCTTCTACACCCCTATCAATTTTGTTGGGTCATCGTGGGATCAAATAAGAAGGCAGATGTGATGGTTTCTGGTATAGCAGAGGTACTTTCCATGCACGAGGTATGACTGCTATTTTTAAAACGTTCCTATTTTAAAGGCAGGGCTTCCTTTAGCAGCATGTGGTGTGAATAATGATTTCCAGTCCATGGGGGAGACCTAGAATGATCCTTGTGTGCTGTTCTTGTAAAATCTCAACAGCCCCGCTATGTTGTCAGGCTGGCTGTGAGCTGGCACAGACCCAGCCTGGCATCCTGGTCAGTCAACCTGCCTGCCCCTACTGTCCAGTGACCCTGTCCTTTTCCCAGGGAACACACAGCAGGTGAGCTGGAGAGTATCCGGGCTCCCTTATGCTGCTCACCATAGTCCTCAACGCCATTAGGAAGTTGGGGCGCCTGGGTGGCTCAGCCGGTTAAGCATCTGTCTTTGGCTCAGGCCATGATCCCAGGGTCCTGGGATTGAACCCCGCATTAGGCTCCCTGCTGAGCAGAGAGCCTGCTTCTTCTTCTGCCACTCCCCCCTGCTCGTGCTCTCTCTCTCTCTCAAATAAATAAGATCTTAAAAAAAAAACTTTTTAAAAAGGGAGTTAGTGTAGCACATCAATAATGTGCTTAATTTACCTTAGAGTTCTTCCACAGATACCAATGTGCTGCTGTAATGATTTTAAATTATCCCCCATTTAATGTGTTCCTACAGTAAACATTCACATAGAAAAGTTCCAATCCGATATGCTCCTCCTCCCCACAACTATTAATTGTTATCACTGTACTGTAACACCAGTGGTCAGCACATGGCTTCCGAGTTCTGGTGTGGGCCTACGTGTCCAGCTCCAGGTCTGAAGCCAAGCTGAACCGAAACCAAGCTGAACCAATCATGAATACTCTCTACAGGTTCCGTCAACTCATCGACTAAATGAGAAGACAAACCAGACCTGTGAGGTTACTTATTTCCATAATTATACAAGTCTAATTGTAAAGGTTCTGATTTCAACAGACACTTCAGGATTTAGAGCTAGGAGAGTATAAAGTCTACATCTCTTGCTAAGTACCCCCCCACACACACCAGGATCCCCTGCAAATAAAAGCCAGACACATCCTTTCTTTTCAGAGATCTTGCTTTGTAAGTTGGAGAACGAATGAAAGTTAAGGTACATTGTGGGAAAGTCTACTTCCCAAGCTCAATTTGTCTGTGAAATGGGTCAGTTGGACCACGGCGCTGGCCTCTGACAGCTTTAACTGACTTCTGTTAAAATGTGGAGAAGATATGAAAAAACAATGTAATTCAAATTTTTTAGAGCTACATTTATTTTTTTTTCTAAATTCTGAAATGATGCCTACAATTTCTAGTATCCAGGGGTCCTTTTTTTTTTTTTTTTAAGTCAGGGCAATAGAAGAAAATTTGTTGTTGTTACTGGGGTTTGTTTCCTGCTTTTGAGTATCTTGCTGGCAGCCCCTCGTCAGTCGTCATAAGTTTTAAATGTATTTTGCTGGTCCATAGAGTACAACCAACTGGAACTGACAGAGTGCGGATTTCTCATTCAAGTCCACTGTTCCTGCTGCCGACAAGTCTGTGTGTTATCTATTTCAGGAAATTAATTAAAGTCCTTTTACTATGATCTCAGTCCCTCAATCTTTGCCTCGTCACTCAGACCCTAGCACCCACTCTTCATTCCAGCCCCCGCGCCTCCAAGGCTCCAGATAAGCTAAGCCCCTCCTAGAACATCCCTCCCATTCCAGGTTAGGCCCCTCCCTTCTCTCTAAATTCAAGTGAAGACTTGCCTAGTATCACAATCCTTTCCTGAATTGCTCCACCCTGTTCCAGTCACTGTAATCTAAGTGATTACAGCCCGATAACATTAATGCAGAGAAATGGGACCAGTTCGGAATAGAAAGCAAAACCTGTGCTGAACATACGTTTCTCTTTTTCTCATCAGCAATGCTTTTCTGTACACAATGTTTTTCCCTACACAATCCATTGTAACTACCTCCAAAAAGTTAATGAATCCGAACATTTAGGACTGAAAGAAGTTTTGGAGGCTTAGTGACATGCCCAAGGTTGCAAAGTTGGTTCAGGGAAAAGCAGAGTCTAGATCCAGCCACCTATCTCTTCCTGCCAGTGTTGGTGACATTGGGCACGCCACCCTCTCACCACAGTTTCCAGAAGAACCTCCCACTGGTGTCAATGCACCAACGTAACCCCTACTGGGTGTTTGCAGAATCTAACTAGGTGACACCTCTCAGATAAAGAGTCCTCATAGAGATTGGCTACCAGGCACAGCAGTTTCCTACAAATTGTCTCTTCCAAGAACTCATCAAAATTCTCTGAGCTGGGGCACCTGGGTGGCTCAGTCAGTTAATCCTCTGCCTTCGGCTCAGGTCATGATCCCAGGGTCGTGGGATCGAGTCCCGCATCAGGCTCCCTTCTCTGCAGAGAGCCTGCATCTCCCTCTTCCTCTGCCTGCCGCTCTGCCTACTTGTGCTCTCTCTCTCTGTCAAATAAATAAACAAAATCTTAAAAGAAAATTCTGAGCTAGCCCTTTCTTTCTCCCTTCCTTCCTTCCTCTTTGTCTTTTCTTTTCTTTTTTTAAAGATTTTATTTATTTATTTGACAGAGAGAGAGTGAGCACAAGCAAGGGGAGCGGCAGGCAGAGGGAGGGGGAGAAGCAGACTCCCTGCTGAGCGGGGAGCCTGACGTGGGGCTCAGTCCCTGGACCCCGGGATCATGACCTGAGCCAAAGGCAGATACTTAAGTGCCTCAGTCACCCATGTGCCCCATGAGCTGGCCATTCAGGCAGGTCCTTAGCTGGATCCTTGAAATCACAGGGCCCCCCCCCACATGCACACACACACACACACACACACACACACACACACACACACACACACACTTTGCACCTGAAAATGGTCTGCCCTATGGATAGAATGAGCCTTCGATGTCTAATAATTTCAGAGAACTCATGAATCCTTTTGAGCAGCCCAACACACTTATTTCAAAGCACAGTGCCCCAGATGCACATACTTCTTAGCATAAACATCTTATTCCTTATTATGCTATGACTTCCACCATCAAATTGGACTCCATTTTCGTTATTTCAATTTAAGATAAAGTGCAACTTTTGTTTAGACCATAAAATACTGACCACAGAAAGTGGCCTTTAGAAGTCAGCTTTACTGATAAGCTTTGTAACTCTTTCAAAGGGAAGACCTCAAAAATGCCAGTTGGGCTCTGTCTCAGCAGTATGAGTAGGTCCCTGCTGTCCTTGTCTATCACTGGCAGGGTGGTGGTCAGTGGCTGGTCAGACAATGATGAGATACTGGAAGCACAGGGCTCCCCGCACAGGCAGGGAGGTCTCTGGAACCCAAAGGAGCCCATCAGTGGGGTTGCTCATGACCTCTGCTTCCTCCACTCACCGGTTCAGAGCTGCACTGACTCAACAAGGTGTATTCGCAACGTGCTCCTGATCTACCTGAAAGTTCGCTGAGCCAAATACTTAAGCTAACAAGCTAACAAGAGATAGGGATTACTCAGCTCACCAACATCTGGCCCCTTTGTGCCTTGGCGGGAAGAGAAACCAGGAAGGAAAACTCTTCTCTTTCCATGGCTACAACATTGCTTCCCCTCCCTAGCCCTTCGGATGGAAAGGTGGACATTGGATCACTTTACAAACAACAAAAGCCGGTGGAGGATCTTGCCCATGCATCCACATTCCCAGCAAAGGCTCCAACAGTGTGGAGGGTTGTCTGCCGATGATGCCTCTGTAATGTCTTCACATGACCGAACCAGGCTGCTCCTTCTCAGCACCCAGCCAGCTGACCCCCATCTGTGCACAGTGAGGACTGGCCTCTCAATGAGCTGCCATCTAGCTGGGGAGCAGGGAACCTCAAACCCGCCTTGCAGCACAGGAGGGTTCCCAAGAATAAGTGCTGCAGGGGTTTGATAAACACCATGTGGCAGGCACTGGACTCGCTGTTCCTGGGGCAAGAGATAAGCGTGACCTGCAGCAGCCGGGAAAGGCTTCACTTGTGAGCTGGGAACCAAGTCTTTGGAAAGTGGCTTTGCTTGGGAAGAAAGGCAGAAGTAAAGGCCTGAAGCTAGAGGGATACTGCTGCTGCATTTGGGGGTCATTGAGGAGCAGGGGCCAGGTGGAGGGAGATACAGAAGGTGGTAGAGGTCCTGGCACCTCAGTGGAGGGTGTGCACCCTGCGTTTACCCTGGGCCACCGCGGCCTCTCACCTGTTCCCTCTGAGGAACACACCCTGAATCTACCTTTGCCCAGCTGGCACCTATCCAACCTTCAAGACCAGGGTCATACATCTCTCTTCTGGGAAGCCCTCACTGGCCTTGCTGCCAGCATCTGTATCCCAGGCCCCTGTCCTGCATCCCCACAGCCTTGGCACATGTATGGACAAAGACTGGCTTGCTGGTCAACCTCCCCAGTAGCAGTGAGCCTTTAGGTCTGTCCCCCAGTGACTTGCTCCATGCCCAGCACTCAGTCAGCCTTCAGGTCACAGTCTGCTGAATGTTGGGCAGCTGAGGGGGTGTATTCTGCCCCCTAATGGGGACCTACAAGGATTAGAGAGAACCCTCTTTGGCTGGCATGGCCATTGGAAAAAATTCCAACATGTCTGGGCTTATGTGCCTACCAAGACTCAGTGGCTACTAAGGATCTCAGATGCCTCTCAGCACTTCAGTGTCCCCACATGAAGAACCAAAAACTCAGTTTCTCAGAGACCATCTTGGGATCACCAGACACTATTAAAATCTTTACCTTTGATCCGGAAATCCCATTCCTGGGACTCTGTTCCACAGAAATAAAAGTATATAGCAATGCATAGGTCATATACGAGGATGTTTGTTGCAGCTTTGTCTGTAGTGGTAAAACACTGGAAACAACAGGAATGCTCTTGAGGGGCACACGCAGAGCAGTTGTGACGTATCCACACCACAGGGTGCAACAGCTGTTGGGGAGAGGACTGCCCTACCTCCACAAAGTGACTGGGTATGATTTGCCTGATGTCTTGCCAAGTGAGAGTAGTAAGTTGTGCTTCTCCCTTCCCTGGCCCTTCTTATCCCTTCCAGAGCAACTCGGCCCTAAAGTCTTTGGTGGGGCTGACCTGGGTGGGCATCCAGTCACACATGGGATATTGGGGCCTGGTCGGGGGAGGAGAGCATCCTTGTAGGACAAGTCGGATTCTGAACAGAGCATGGAGGGTGTCCCTGCACCAGGAACCCTAAGCAGAGAGAGGAGGGTGAAAACATAAGGGGGTGTCCCAAGGGGAGGGTCAGAGCCTGAGGGGGTGAGAAGAGCATCTATTTACAAGGGCTGCCTTGGCAAGGTATGTCAGAGACTCAGTGGAAAAGAGAGGTTCAACAGCAAGGGGAGCCTGGCCTGGGGTCTCAGAGCCCCAGAAGGGTGAGGAAGAGCTCACATGGAGGTGTCCCAGTATGGGGTAAGAGGGCCTCTGCCTGGGTGAACAGCCCAGCATGCGGGTGCTGGATCCCCAGCTGGGGGAGGGGCCAGGGGCATCACGTGGTTTGCAGGTGGTGAGTACGGAGAGCACCCACACAGGAGAGGATGTGGAGGCAAAATGGGAGACTGTTCACATGCAAGGAGATCAGTCACACAAGCAGACATATTGAGAATATTCATCCCTGTACGAGATGGAACTTACAGAGAGGAATACTCAAAAACTAGAATAAACCCAGCAGTTTTAAGCTGGAAGCAGAGGTATTAATGTGAGTTCATGATTGTCAGTATACATGATAAATATAGATTTGCATGTGTGTATGTGTGGATACATATGTGTGTGCACATCTTTGTGAATGTGTGTGTGTGTGTGTGTACATCTATAAATAATCGCTAACTCAACTGACTGGAGACAGCCACCCACCTATAACAATGAGCATCTAGCACCCATATCTTGGCTTTTATTTTTATTGATTTATTTTTGTTTCATTTTAGTTTTTTGTTTGTTTTAAAGAGAGAGAGAGAGCACACAAGCAGGGAGGTGCAGAAAGAGAAATAATCTTAAACAGGCTCCACGCCCAGTGCCTGGAGCCTGATGCAGGACTCAGTCTCACAACCCTGAGATCATGACCTGAGCTAAAATCAAGAGTCTAATGCTTCACCAACTGAGCCACCCAGGTGTTCCCAGATCTTGGCTTCTAACTACCATCTCTGCAAAAGGAAGCAAAGATCCTTAGAGAGACAGTGGATTTCGTGCTGGGACAGGGAAAATGCAAGATGTGCCTGAAATATCTTGCATGAGAAAACAAGAAGGTATTCACATAATAATAGGACATGTCAAAAGGACATAGATGAAGGTCAAAATACAGAGCAATAGCTAACATATTACATATAGCCTATTAAAGACAAAGGAAACTGAATCCCTGTGATATAAATAAATGAGTAAACTAAACATTTGACGAGAAACAAGATATTCACATAAAGTCAAGATGCTTCCCCACAAACTATTAATTACAAAGGGAAAAAATGTGTGGTTAAAAAAAAAATACTGGCCAACACCATCTCAATTCCACGATCAAAGTCAATGTCGTCGGTAATGGTACGTGCGCCTGTGCACTACAGACTGGACTCTGCAAGGAGAGCCCGCATCATTTTGGTAAACTTCCTGCCAACGACACCAACCTGTTTGCAGGAAATATGCACCAAAGTAATCAGAGGTGATGAGGCACCACGCCTGCCCCTTAGTCCAAACGGATCAAGGCTTAAAAACAACGGGTATTTTGTATTGCCCTTGCAATTTTTGGTAAGCTTGAAATTGTTTCAAAATATAAAAGATGTAAAGAGTAATCCAGAGCAAGATGTTAAAAAAATGTGTGAAATATGATCCTAAAACAGTGACCGGCCCTCACATAATAGATAAAAGTATGTATGTGCTGCATATGGCTATGGGCCTCTTTGATTCTACCACGATACAGAGAAATGTGGACTCCTATGTGATGAGTTGTACACGGGTCACCTTGGGTGGAGGCAGGAGCAGAGAGAGAAGGAATCAAGCATAAGAAGAATTTTAAAAAGACTACATTAAAAATTTAAAATGTGCTGTGTAAGCCATCATTATCTTGCACTTAATGTAAAATAATGTGTGTGTATTGGTCTGCTGCCTAAAGAAAGCACCACGGATTGGGTGGTTTGAACACGGACTTATTTTCTCATAGTTCTGGAAGCAGGAAGTCCAAGATCGAGGTGTCAGTAGGGTTGGTTTCATTCAAAGGGCTCTCCTGGACCTGCAGACAGCTGCCTTCTCCGTGTCCCCTCTCACACGGTCCTTCCTCACACACGTGTGCATCCCGGGGGTCTCTGCTTGTGTCTAAATTTCCTATAAAAACACTGCCCTAACAGCCTTTTTCTAACTTAATTACTTCTTTAAGGGCTATTTCCAAATACAATCACATTCTGAGGTACTAAAGGTTTGCACATATTTGGGAGGGACAGGACCCATCTCAAATCAGTACAAATATGTGTGTGTGAGCGCACACATGCTTGCACAAAAGCCTTGACTTTGATCAACCCATGTGTTCCCAGTTCAAGCAAGTGTCCATTAGGACTTGTTCTGGATTTCTTGTTGAAAAAGATTTGGTGACTTTTGCTCTTAAAAAATATATTTTTATAGGGTTGTTTCCAGAGTTTTCGTAATTCCAGTTGAAAGCAACGGTGAGTCTTGCTTCATTTTAGGTAAATCCAGACTAAGTAAATGATGAGGGTTAAGGTAGTACTTTCTGATAACAGGATGTTTATGAAGCTACACACAGAGTCCTCTTCTGTTTGGGGTGAAATGGTGGGAGATCACAGTCCAGCTGCTCAGCAGCAGTGCAACTTGTGCTGAAGTTCACGCCTTTGCTTTCATCATGTCTTTGTCCCGCGTATCGCTCTGTGATCTCTCAGGACAACTTCATGCCCCCGGCCCCACTTAGATTTCTTTCCCCTACACTGTTTGGTTTCACCTAGGTCAGTTCTATGCTTTTGGAACTATCTTCTCCCAAAATGAAGTCCTGCATGCTGAATGAACAGTCCTACACAACCCGAAGAAAGAAAGTACACAGTTTCCAGTGCCTGATTTATTAAAAAGCAAAAAAAAAAATCTGCATTTTCCTTGGAATGTTCATGGTGCATTTGGTGTTACGGCATTTAAATTCCCTGTCTTGTCATAGCCTCAGAGATGTGGGAAGTGTTTTGTTTGCCCTAGAACTGTCTCCAATAAGCCTGTAGTTCTCCCCTTACCCTGTTCCAGTCCCTCCAATGGGATGCGCAATCCACAAAATAGACGGACATAGACTCCCCTGCATAGCTCGGCTAAGTAGACCAAGTTGTGCCAGTTACATGTTGTTTCATTCTTCAAACCAAATGTAGGTTGGGAGTGTGGACGTTTTGCGAGGGCCCACAGCAGCAGGAACGGATGGATTCTGAACACTTAGCCTCCCCTGGAACGCAAAGGGCACTGACCCTGGTCTAGCCCCACTCTGCTGCCCACTCGCTGGACGCCCGCACCTGTCCAGCTCCACACCTGTGCTGTGAACAAGGGCGCTCCTGCCTATGTCTCCACTGGACGGCCAGCGGGGCTGTGGATCGGACTCGAATGAGCTCGTCGAAGGCAGAACCCCGTGCAAACAGGAGGTGAGAGGTGCATTAGTGTGCTGGAGAGGTGGGGGCTGGCTGCAGGGCAGGGATGTTCGGACCCTCAGATCACTCACTGGGAAAACAAGGATACAGAAGCCACCTTCCATGGCTGTCGGTTCCACAGCTGGAGTCTGCAGGGGACATCGGGCAGCATTTTCCCAGGACGCTTTACTAGCCTCTTCGGCCCTCTCCCCGGGGACAGTGCTCTGTGAGGTGAGATCAGGGGAGCAGAGCCCACAGCTCCTGGGAGCTTTGGATCCTGGCTTTTTGTAACCAAATCTCACTCAGCCCCCTAGCTCCTCCTTGAAGGTCTTCCTCCCTGGGAAGAGCGTCCCTGAGTGGCCTTGCGGGGTTTGCTTCCCCTCAGGTCCTCTCGGCAAGCACCACAAGGTGGAGTCAAGGGCTCAGCCTCCCTCAGGAAGAGGAGTGCTTTGGAGCTCTGCCCCATCAGAGTGCAGGCTCCCTGCCACGGGCGATCACCTCGCTCAAGCCCCCTGCAGAAAGCGGGGTGGCAGGGAGCCCCGCCCTGCTCGCCCAGCAGCCCAGACCACATTCGTGAAGCTGTCCGCTCGAGCACAGCCCAGTCCCCCCAGCTCACAGTGGACAGGGAAGGTGCCCTGTGTTTCTTCTACATTCTCTTCTTTCACTCATTCATACCTTGACTGAAACCTACCGTATTCCGGGCACAGTGCTCTGGACCAAGCTCTCGCGTGATTGGCATCATCCTGGCCCACCCTTGCCTGGCTCATGATCTAGTGAGAGGTGACACAGGAGGCGTGGACATTCAACAAATACTCAATGGATGTAAACGTATAAAACCAGTTACCACGCTTTAGCTGCTCCTCCCCACTAATGTGGGATATTAACTTATTCATCAAAAATATTTAGGGGTACCGGCTATGGAATAACCTAATCTAATGGGCCCATATGAGAGCCAGTTCTTGATTTTGAGCCCTTGAGGCCAGGTCTGTGATTATCCCTGGAACAAGGCACTCAAGTTTTAAAGTTTGTAAGTAGGACAGGCCGAGTCCCAGGTGTGGCTAATAACCACAGTATGGGTTCTTTGTCTTGATTGGAAAACACTTTTTTTCCTGTTTCATAACTGAAGATGGCGACAGCACAGATGGCCACGCACCTGCACCTTTAAGGGGAATCTGCGTGCCAAATGCCTAAGGAAGGACTCCGTCACCAGGACACTGACCCTAACTCGGAGTGCTCCGCCACCCCAAGAAAAAAAGTAGTAAAAGTAGTAAGGATCCTGGGGAGAGTGTGTGTCTCAGGCTTCCTCTGGGCTCTGCCCCCTTCAGCTCCGCCAGAAACCGCCTCTCCCAGCAAGTCCTCCTGAGTCATCCTGCCTTACATAATCCACTTGACAGCCACTTGGCCCACATGTGTATGGTTTGTATACACTTTACCAAGGTCCACCAGCCACCAAAATAATCAGTCTTCCCTCTAAACCCTTAAACTAAAGGTTTACCCAACTGATGTGTGCTCTTTTGGGGGACGGGGGTTTTATTCAGCCTGCCAGAATAGAGGTTACATACACAGGCTCTGTAAAATAAACATATATTTAGATCATACTCTTATCCTGTGGTTAGAAAAGTAAATCACAAATGCTTGTAATACTAATTCCTCATTATACACTTCCGGGAGCTTCACTCCGATGTTAGCACTGTGACAGCAAATGGTGGTGAATTTGAACTAAGCTAGTTCTGTGAGAACCTACCCCTCAGACCCGTATGGGTGGGGAGCTTCTGTTTATACAACTCTTAACCACACGTTTTCTCAATAAATATCTCCATAGCTTTATGACATAGATGCAATTATTTCCATTTTACGGAAGAGGAAACTGACATTCAGGATGGTCCAGATCATACAGGGGAGAAGAGCATGGATTTCAGCCCTCGAGTTCTGGTAGATCCCACTAGTTTTTACCCGTTATAACCTCCTCGCGTGATATGCATACACAAGGGCCACTGTACTCATTGGTAACCTACTCCCTTCTAACTGTATACGTTCCATGTCTAACTCAGTGCTCAAGACTTTCACTTACAGGTCAAAGTCATAAAGTCTCTGGAGTTGAATGTGGATCTCTCCCTACTTCCTGGACACACTTAGGTAATGATTTCCCTGATGTCTGTGACTGGGTCTCCTGCGTCGTCTGTAACTCAAAGTCTTGGGCACATAAGTTTACTCCGTATCTGCTGAATAAGTTAATGAATGTTTTCTATGAAGCTAAAGAACCCATTCCCATCCCCTGTTCTGTGACCTTTGGAGGTTGTGCTGCAAAAATGAGTTGTCCTTGTGGACAGCTGGGGAGCCTGGCTGCACCTGACCTTTGGGGTCCAGCTCATTTCTCCCAACAGGGAATTTTTTTTCAGAGGGCTTTCAAGCCACAGCTGGAGCAAAGATGATGTGAGGAGGACGAGATTATTGTGAGAAAAGTCTTTCTTATCTGTCTCTGAGCTCTCATCAACCGCTGTGCAAAGCTGGCTCCTTCCAGGGGATCTGAATTGCCCCATCCTTCAGGGTATGCGCACACAGAGCTCCTTAAAGTATTTTTAGTGGTTTTAAGGATATAAATTCCCATCGGGGTCTATTCCTGTGGAGCTGCCCTGAGTTCCAGCCCCCCCTCCCCCAAGCCCCCAGACAGACGTGACTCTAGAGCCCTGAGTTTCTATTTGAAGGTTCACAGTCTGTTTGTATTGGCCATTACAGACCCTCCCTGAGATATGGCCAGCACAGTAGGGTTTCCCATGGCATGCTGTGGACTAAGAAAACAGCCTAGAAAAACAGCCTGGGGGAGCTGATGGAACCTTTCTTTCTGCCTCTGCTCTGAAATAAAGTGGGTCATTTTGAGACAAAATGGGGCTCTGCTGAAATCACTGAAGGAGAAAAATACAGGTACCATTAAAAGTGTAACCCTACTAGAATGTACTGGAATTGCGATGATTGCTCATTATCAGGTGGTCGCTAATGTTTCTTTCCCCAACCTGCCCCCACCCCCAGCATCTGGCATTACACCAGCTACAGATCGATGACTCTGTTTCGTTCTCTGAAAATGAAAGGGTTAAATTTGTTATACCTAAAGTTCTACTCATCCCTGAGGAATTCCAGGATTTGTATAGTAAAATGCATCACAGAGTGAGAAGGTTTCAGAAATTTGCTGTTCATGCTCCCCCTTCTCCAGCTCAGCATTTCATAGAGGTCCCTGGTGTCCTTACCCAGAATCCAAATCAAGAGAATATTAAGAGTTTCAAGTTGCCTGTTAATTAAAGAAAACACCATTCAGCACCTACTGAAAACTATAGAAAATGATTAAAATGATCTGATGGAAAACATACAGATATCAGCGTCTTTTCTATCAACCAGCAAAAATCAGTTTAAAACCCAAAGTTGCCAGAAGCACTATGAATAATAACAAAAACAACACAGGGAAAAAGCTGGTAAGAAACGCACAGGAATAAACACTAATCAGTAAATATAAAGATAATTTTAGATATTTACATAACTGAGTTGCACAAATTTCTGAATAGGAAGATTGAGACGATTAAATTATTGTAAGAATGTTCTTCTCCCAAAGAGATGAGATGTTCTATTTAATCCCAAGGAAAATATTTTTTCTTTGGGTTCTTTTTTCAAACCTGAAAAAGCTGAACATAAATTGTATCTGGAAAATAGATGGAAGAATGAGAATATAACAGATCTTAGTATTTCCAAGAAGTATATATTTTACAAAAATGGCATCACAAATCCAAAGAGATGAGTTTTTTTTTAAGTAATAGTGCTGGGAACACTTCTTGACATTTGGAAAATAAAATATTGTTTTCTTATCAAACACCCCTAATAAAAGAATGCCAAGGCACAAAAACAATGGAAGAAATAAAATAAAAATATCTGTTTAAATTTTAATCACCTTCGTAATTTAAAAATCATTAAAATAAAAAGGCCAAAAATAAGCTGGGAAAAAAATCATTGGCATAAATCTGCAACTTCCTAAAATGTACTGGCTTTGCCTTGCTCTCCATTCCTGCAGAGAACAGACTATTTCTGTGTTGGTATGGGCTGTCCTGGTCCTATTTCTGCTTTTAACATCTCTGTGCCCATGTGCCCCCTGGAACACCTTGCATGGAAATCCCACCATTTACATATAAACCATTTACTAACTGAGTATCTATGTAAAATATGTAGACATTTCCATGCCTGAGGATTTTATCACGGTAAGTATATTTTGAGAAGTTGTACTACTTTAGGCTTAGATTTTTAAAACTAGAATTGTCCTTTTAGGAGAAGTCAATTCATGAAGTTCTCAAGAGGACAAAAACTGAAATTTTAAAGAGTGAACTTAAGTAAATTTCAAGTGGGTAGTTAATAGGAACAAAGGAGAATTTCATTGAGAAGAGAATAATTCCCTTCATGGGAAAAGAGGTTTCTGATGCAAACCACCAACAGGCAGATAAATGAGGGCAGGAGTCTCTAATGCATTCAGTACCTGGCAGGTGTGATTTATCTAGCAGACAAACCCCATGAATTTTCATCTGCTCAGATCCAGTAAAAAACTAGGATCGATTTTGTTTAAGAAAATATCTATTAAATACATGTACAATGTAAAATCATAGCTATGTGCATACATGTTTGTTAGAAGGAAATAAAAACTGGTTTGTTTGCATCTTCTGCTTCTGACAAAGATAAAGTAACAGAGACCAGAATGCCTCTTGAAACAATCAAATGAAATATATCAAGCAGCATTTTTCAAGGCACTGGACAACAGAAAATGAAGGACAGTGATCCTGAGAGATGGGAAATAGAAAAGGTGGGTTCTCTGATAACCCCAGCTCACTGCCATGAGCGTCTGGAGGCCACAGTGCAGGGATGGGAAATCCAGGTGGCGCCCAGTGGACTCCCTGGGTAAACACAGCCCTATTGACTAAACAGAGCTGAAGGTGTAAGAGACCAAGGTGTCTTGAGTTCACAGAATAAAGTGTCAGAGAGGAGACAGCTGCAAGGAGAGAGAATTCTTGAGATATGTGGAGGGAACCCTTCGAGAATACAGCAGGGTACTGATAGGCTCATGCACATGGGGAAACTCTGAGGTGGGAGAAAGAACTATCTGAGTGAGCTCGAGGGAAGAGTGCCAAGCACTCCCACGGGGTCTGGGAAAAAGTGCCTGTCCCCACAGCAAGACTAGAAGCTTCATAATTAATGATTATTGGGTAGGCTACTCAAAGTAGTCTTTTATCAGTAGTGTGGAATAATTAACCTAAGACTGAGTGTTACTCTGTTCCAACTAAATTCTTGAAAGCAAGATCCAAAAGTATCAAACTTTTTCCAAGTGATTCAATTGCATTCCAAAACAAAGCTTAAAAATGTTTACAAATAGACAAAGATACTCAGAACCAAAGTAAAGTTCACTAAGCAGGCAAAGAAATAGTAAGATATCTATAATGAGGAGAAAAGTTAATCAGTCCATACCAACCAATAATTGATTAAATGTTAGAATTATCAGACAAGGACATGAAACAGTTATTATAACTACATATAACTGCATTCTAGATGTTCAAGAAATTAAGTAAACCCAAATCAAACTTCTAGAGCTGAAAACTACAAATTATTAAGTGAAATGTATACTGGATGTGATTAACAGCTGATTAGACATTGCAAAAGAAGAAGGTAAGTGACTTTGAAAACAGCAATAGACACCAAAATAAAATACAAAGAAAAAAGAGAACTTTAAAAAATTATAAAATAACTGAACTATGGACAATTTCAAATAACCTAATATACACATATTTAGAGCTCCTAAAGAAGAGTAGAGAGGGGGACAACAGAAAAACTATTTCAAAGAGCAATAGATGAAAATTTTCCTAATCTGGTGAAGAGTGTAAATTCACAGATTCGAGATGCTTATCTAATCCTGAGAATAAGAAATATTTAAAGGTCATACAAAGTCACTTCATATTCAAATTACACAAACCACTGATAAAATCTGGAGAGCAGCCAAAGAAAAAAGACACAGATACACAGACGCAAAGATGAGGATGACAGCAGATTTCTTTTTGGAAATAATCCAAACAAGAGGATAGTGGAACAATATCCTTAGAGTACCAAAAGAAAAGAAAAGAAAAGAAAAGAAAAGAAAAGAAAAGAAAAGAAAAAAAAACTTAATCTAAATTTCTACAGCCACTACTTTTTAAAAAATGAAGGCAAAATAAAAACCAAATTCCAAACAAGTTTAAAAAATTCCTCACCAGCAGATCCACATTATAAGAAATGTTAAAAGAAGCACTTCAGGCTAAAGGAAAGTGAAACAAAATGAAAATATGGTTTCATACTAGTGTTTTTTCAAGCTTGGCACTGGTGACATTTGAGTCTGGATAATTCTTTACCCAGACATTGCTGAATGTCCCCAATGGGCAAAATTACACCCAGTTGAGAATCACATCCAGTTGAGAATGACTGATTCATACACAAAAATGAGAGGCACCATAAATGCTATTACATTGGTAAATAAGTCAGATTTTTTCTTATTATTCAAATCTCTTTAAAAGGTAGCTAATTTGGGGGGGGTGCCTGGCTGGCTCAGTCAGAAGAGCATGAGACTCTTGATCTTGGGGTGGTGAGTTTGAACCTCATGTTAGCCATAGAGATGACTCAAAATAAAAAGAATCATTCTAAAAGATAGCTAACTTTTTAGGCAAAAATAATTTAAACTTAAAGTTTATAAATTTTAAAATAAAAAAACATTTTTAGCATTTTAATAGCAACAAAAACAAAAAAAATTGTGGATTTTATGTTTGTGGAGTTTAAGTAAAAATGTATGTCAACAATACCATGAAAGCAGGAAGAGGAAAATAGAGTTCTGTATACTACCGTATATACTTGCTTATATGGTAGTCACTAATATCTCTTGAAGTATGTATATAGTAAACTCTAAAGCAACCACTAATATAGCAAAATAGGAAGTTTTAACTAAGAAATCAACAAAATAGATTAAATTGAAAAATAATAAATAATTGAAAAAAGGAAAGAATATAGGGAAAAAGAACAAAAAATGAGATAAATAGCAAGAGTATAGACTTAAATCTAGCTATGAAGTAACCACATTAAATGTAAATAATTTAAAGAGCTCAGTTAAAAGAGTTTTAAAAGGCACATACTGTCAGAGTACATAAATAAAGCAGCATCCAGCTAAATGCTCTTACAAGAAGTACACTTCATATATAAAGAAACAGTAGGTGAAAAGAAAAGCAATGGAAAAGGGTATGACTTGCTAACACTAGTCAAAAGAAAGCTAGAGTGGATACTAATATCAAATGAAGTAAATTTATATACAGCAAATAGTATTGCCAAAGACTAAAAGGTTATTTCAATACAATAAACGATTAATGCATCAAGAGGGTATAACAATCCTAAAAGTTTATAAACCTGATAACAGAACTTCAAAAAGCATGAAATAAAACCTGGTACATGTACAAGGAGAAATGGACAAATCTATAATTATAATCAGAGATTTAAATATCGCTCTCTCAATAATTGATTAAACAAGCAGTCAGAAAGTAAAGAATTTATGAGACATGAAAACTCTAACAACCAAGTTAACCTAATTGACGTTTACTAAATACACTAACCAACAATAGTGGAATACACATTCTTGTCAAGTATATACCATTTACCAGACAGTCATATTCTGGCCCATAAAATATGTCTCAATAAATTTAAAAGCATTCAAGTCACACAAAGTATGTTCTTTGACCACAAGGAAATTAAATTGGAAATCAGTAACAGAAAGATCACTGAAAAATCCTCAAATATTTGGAAATTAAATAAGATCTTTCTGAATAACCCATGAATCACTAAGGAAATTGAAAGGAAAATTAGAAACTATTTTGAACGTTATGAAAATGGAAACATCACAGACCAATTCTATGGAATAACACCAACACTGTAATTAGAGGGAAACTTATAACACTGAATGCCTATATTTGAAAGCCCTAAAGGTCTCAATTCAACAACCTCAGATCTCATCCTAAGCAACTAGAAAAGACAGAGCACACTAAACCCAAAGCAAGCCAAAAAAAGGAAATACTACAAATCAGAGCAACAACAAATCAATGAAATAGAAAACAGTAAAAATAACAGAGATGTCCAATACGGTCATCGCTAACCACACATGCCTGTATAGTTTTAAATTTAAATAAGTTAAAATTAAGTAAAATTTAAAGTGCAGTACCTCAGTTGCATTTGTCACACCTCAAAGCTCGATAGCTAGCGATGGCCCTTGCTAGCATCTGGGATAGTGAACACACAGGACACTTCAGTCATTATAAAAATTTCCATGGGGCAGAGACCAGCTGCCCCATATTTTTAAGTGACCTCAGTGACATTTGATCAGGTGCTCTCCAAGCCAAGACACATCATCACAATGGACGTGCCGGGAGAATTCCAGAGTATCAAAGAGATTACCAGGCCTCATTGTCCTCACCCCGCGTTCACAGAAATCAGGGCAGGATTCCTGCTCACAGTCTCCAGAAAATATATCATTTTGCACAAACGTTTACATTTTCTAAATCTTGGTTCACAATGAAGTTTTTATTACCAAGAATTACCGTGTTTCTACATTACTCACATATCTATACACACATGTACATACATACATATATCATGTCCAAAGGGACAGTCTCTGTGATGCAGGGCTAGGAACAACAGCTCTGGCTCTTCGTGAAATGTGTGATGTGACCCTAAGTGGACATCCAGTAAAGCAGCTAAATTGCAATCTTAGGAACTGGAGTGTCTGCACTAACCACATTTTCAGAAGCCAAGGAAGTGACTTTAACTGTTGGCCAGATTCTTAGGGGGAAGGGCACAGCTGCGTGAGCTAGCACGCTCAACTTTCAAAAGCAGTGAGAAACCACAGTTCCAGACAGTTGAGAGGAAACACGGCCCCCAGCAACTGAGCTTCTTACCCAAGCTCATAAAAACTGTCAGAGCGTGAATGGAATCCAGACCTTTAGTCTCCATTAGTGATCTTTCTGTTCTCCCACGGTGCCACATTACCACATCAGAGACGGGGCTATGCAGGAAGAGAGACCAGGAGATAGGCCTTGTCTACCAAGACTTAAGCACGGCATGATTCTGGGACTAGCACTAAAGATACAGTAACTCAGGGGAAGGAGATGGGTGCTCGGTAGGGCCTCCGGATGTGCTGACCGGGCAGCATTGACCTGGGTGTGTTTCCACCACCAGACTTCAGTTTGACTATGGATATTTCTGGGTTCTGCACAAAGCCAGCACAGAATTCACCATCTGGTGCAATGAGGACATCTCACAATATGGGAACACAGTTCCTTTTACTGACGGGCAGAGTTGCAGTGTAAGCAGGTAAGCGTGCTGAGCCCCGGATGGCGTCAGCAGCATTCCTGAGCTGTCTCCCAGAGCTGCGGGCCATTTCGGCTGAGGGCAAGAAGCACCTGCTGTGGCCACCGGCACTGGCTGTCCCTGAGCGTTTGCCCTGTCAGACAGATACCCGGCAGCACTAAGGAAAAGTTGTGAATTTTGTCACTGGCACACTGACATAAACTGGAGCAGAGCTAGAACGTCAGAGCTGGTCTTTTCCAGCCACAAGCCTCTGGAGTCGATGACAACAGCTCTGCGGTGTCAGAATCCAAGCCCGGCCTGCCAAGTGACCCTGAGCAACCTATAAGCAAGTGAGCTTCTCACTAACCAGGGAAGGCTGGTTCACAGAGGTACAATCTCCAAGGATAAGGAAGAACATTCTGGAGTCTGCTTTCATTCACCTTTTGCCGTCTCCTTTCCTTATTTGTCAGCGTGGTGACTAAGAGGCAAAATGACAGGACCATAGGGTTTCAAAATGTGAATTTGGGGTTGTTCCCCCCCCACCCCTGGCATCTGAATGCACTGACTAGAAGAAAAGACTTCATTAAAACTGGATCTTTTCGTGAAGCAAATCCTAACTTTGCATTTATTACAACCAGTTATCAGATGAACAAAAGCTGCATATGGATTTATTTACTGTTTGGCAAGCATATGGTCACCCAATCACCAGTCCCGTGGAAAATGATCAGGTACACAAAAATCCTCTGAGAGGGACTCAGGGCATTTGTTTTTTCACAAGGAAAGAAGGAGGGAAAAGATACTTTCTCACAAAGAAGACATGACCTTGGAAGGACCATCCTGGTTACTTAGAATCAACTCAATGAGTATCATTGAAATTTCACAAAAGTCCTGGATCTTAAGTGAATTGGAGACAGCTCACATAGTACACACTTGCCAAGCTTGAGTTTTTCAATAGCAGGGACATTATTTTGAGGATCTGAACCCAGGGCTCTGACACAGACAGGAAGGCTTGATTAACAAAATATTAGACAGCAGCTCCTGTTGCAATTTCCGTGCAAACAGCCTGAGGAGGGGCAGTGGAAGACCAGGGTGCCTCTCCCAGGGTCTGTTTCCAACTAGCTTCAAAATCTAAGGCTCAACACTTACCATCTCTGGGTCTCCATTTCTCATCTCTAAAATTAAAAAAAAAAAAGGGATTCTAGCGACATCTGGAGATATACAGCAACGTCTGAAACATTTGTCATGACTTAGGGTGGGGGTGGTGCAAAGAACATCAAGTGGGTAAGACCCCAGTGATGCTGCTAGATTGAGAAACCCTGGTTCCAACCAGATTGGACTAGATTTTCAACAAAGTAATACCCAGCACAAACATCATATGGTTCTAGAGACAGCTCAATATATTTCTTCCATTCCAGATCCCTTATTCTTAAATCGCCCCAAATTATTTATCTTCAATAAAAATGATAAATTTCACATATTACCAAAAACGTGTACATAATACGTGCTTTTTTGATGTTGAACAACAACAACAGAATAAATCTTCCTAGTCATTGGGAACATCCTCCTAATAAATATTTACAATGACAGTTGGCAATGATTCACAGTCTTCCAGGATACAATCTATATCCCAGCAGTAAAATTAATCTTTGGGAAGTTACCTTAATAGTCGTTGGGATGATATTTGCCAAGTAAATGATTCATCAAATAATATCTTTGGTGCTGAAAGAAACAGGAAGTTTGTGAACTTCCAGACTGTGGGATCGAGGGAGGCAAGACCTTCCGTCTGTGATTGTGGGTGTTGGGCCCACACACGGAGTCTAAAATAAAATAAAGCCGAATATGTTCCCCTACCCAATGTCATACACACTCATCTTTTCCAATAGAGGCTTTGTTTAGAAAAATATGCATTTTCTTTGTTGACCCCTACCCTTCCCCTAAAGCCCGAGTCAGGTGTCCCCTTCCCAGGTACAGCCCAGGATATTTGCAGCATTAGATTTCTTGTATTTATTATAAATATTTCATTTGTCTGTCTGGCTCTCTGGACTCTACTTGTCCTCAGGAAGAAGGCTGTGCTTCATTACTTCTCATCATCTGCCCCTAGTGACAGTAGATATACAGAAGACACACCATAAATATTAGTTGACAGTGGTCAATATGGCAGACTTAGTGGACCTCACTGCTCCTCGCACAGAGAAATGTTGGATAGAATTGTTGGATAGAGATCCAAGCTCAAAAGCAAGGAAAGGATATCCCTAGAGGCCTGAGTCACAGAAGGAATTCGAAATCAAAGAGGTGGCTCTTGAGTTTCAACATGAGTTGAGCCCATGGGGTACTGTAAACCCCTTGGCACTGGAATTTACTGCCTAAGGAAGAACACAAGCTGTGGACCTAAGCCCTGTATGTGATGAGCAGCTGAAACTGAGTTCCCAAAATAAAGCTAAAAATGGGAGATAATTCACCCCTAGAAACACAAAAATAAGGGAAAGATATTTTTAAATGAATATGTTTTAAAATTTTGAATAGGTGAATATATATATGTATATGTACATATATTCACATAAATATACATATTGGAATACGTAATGCAGGAACGCAAAATTACATTAAAAAGAACAAGGAGATCGAAAAGGTACCAAACAGAAATTCAGCCATTAAAATAAAATTCCACACACAAGTTAAACTGTAGAATAAACATAGCAGGAGAGGAAACTAATCAGAGGAAAATATATCTGAGAACGTAACAGACTTTAATACAGAGAAATAAGAAGATGGAAAAAAGATAAGCAAAAAGTTTTAAAAAATGAAGAATGAAAAACTCCAACTTACTTATGAAAAGACTCCAGTTGAGAGATGGAGTGAAAATAATATTTGAAGGGGGGAAAAAAGAAGTAGTATTTGGAGGGAAAAAGGGTAGAGAATTTTCTGGAATGAGGACCCCTCCCAGACTTCTCCCCTCACGTTGACAGGGCTGTTTTTCTTCAGTGAAACAGGAAAATTTGATTGCTGATAGCATTGCTACAATCTCAGAGACCTAAAGTCTGGGAGACACTAGAAGAAAGTAGCTTCCATGCAAGTCCTCTTGAGATCTGTATTTTTCTTGCTTTTTTCCTAAGGAGGTCTGAAGACCACACCCTCAAGCATGACACCATGTTATTTTCTGCGACCACAACCCCATCACATCATTCTGTCTCCCCAGCCAATGCTGGTTTGGTTTCTTTGCATAGAATAGCTAAAGCTTATTCTAAAAAATGACTTGTTTGTGAGAGACAGAGTATGCAAACAGACAGACAAACAAACTCTGACTGCAGCCATCAGTCCAGGAAACTGAGTAACAAACTGTAGCAAGCAAACTAAATGGCCAGGATCTGATTAATAATTGACAGCTTTCCTAATGTTTGTTCCTACTTCCAATTTAAGAGCAGACGGAAAAGCCAAATATGCACCCCTAAGCCATCACCTGGATGGCCTGCTCCTTGTTACCTGCCTCCAGTTCCCCTGCACCCACAGCCTCCTGCAGTCCACACCTGAAGCCATTCCTTTCTTCTCTAAGAAGCCTTCCCACCCTCCTGCCTTTGAACCAAATCGCAAGTAATAGTGGCTGACTCCCTTGCTACAGCAAGCTCTAAATCAATAACCTGTGCTTCTTCTCATTTGGGTGATTTTTGTTCATTTTCACACTTGTTAATTTAAGCTTTTAGAACAAATTAGTTATTTAAAGCATGAATTATTTTACCCATTAATATGAAGAAAAGAGGTAAAATTAGACTTTTTAAAAATCTCAATTATACACTTCACATTGTGTTCCTTTTTTGCTTGCTCTGGGTAAATGAATTTGGCTTGCTGGTCCCCTAATTTGCTTCCAATCCTATGAAAACTGTGACCTTAGGCTCTCTGTACTTTCTATTCCTGAATCAAAGAAACCTAAACTCTGAGATGTGGTCTTGAGGGAATCTCAAATATAAACAAAACACTTCAATCACTTGCCATCCTCTCTTGTTTCACCTGGAAGTCCACGGATTTTTCCAAGCCTTCTACTTAAATTTGTCTTTCTTACTAAAAAAAACACACACACAAAGAGTTTCTGGAGGAAGGAATTATACTGGTGACATGCTTGATAATTTTTTCTCTTATTTAGTGAGGATGATAATCCAAGGAAATGAAGAGGATGTGAGTAGCTGTTGATCCATACACTTTGCCCAAACCAGCTTGGCTCTGCCTATGTTAAAGTGGAAGTTTGAGAGAAAGAGGGAAATATTGAGTTATATTTATGCTGTGCTGATAGGCCTATAGCACATAATAAGCATTATGAAGCTCTTTGTGCATGACATAAAAGACTGGATTTACCACTAGCAAATCACGAAGTCCTTAAATTTTGGTGTTTATAAGATCCCTAGAGATTTGGCTCATTCCCTTCTATTTATGGATGAGGAAACTGAGACTAATTAAATAACTGGATGAGTTATAGCTCATCTGAGACAAAGTGCAGATTCTTTTTTTGTTCGGTACCTATTCCTTTGTACCACACAATGCTCTCTGGGCTCCTTTTGGTTCCAAAGTTGGGTACTGGCTTTCACATCCCTAATTTGAACATCAGCAAATCATTTCTATCACTTCAAAACCCAGTGGAATTTGATCCTATTGCCCAAACTTTTTAATGAATGACTCTGATACCTGATTTAAATGTTTTCTCAAATGGCCATTCAGACTATGAGCTGCTGAATTGATATTTATGTGATAAATTAGTAACTGAGTCATTTGGAATTTTCTAAGTGATAGGAGGCAAATTAACATGGATCCGAAATAACAATAGTTTAAGTAGACATGTAACTTTCTCATGAAAAAGCCCAAAGGCACCATGGCAGGATGTGCAGGACAGCTCTATGCCATGAAACCACCATGAACTTGTCCCCTTTGGTTTGGGGTCAGGCATCCCTCACCTTCAACTTCATGGTCCACAGTGGAGGTGAGACCATCAGAATGCTGTGGGGAGAGGAAGCAAGAAAGGATAAAGAAGAAAGGGGCAAAGGAGGACATATAACAGTTGTCTTTTCCTTCCTTCCTTCCTTCCTTCTTTCCTTCCTTCCTTCCTTCCTTCCTTCCTTCCTCCCTTCCTTCCAAGACTTTATTTATTTGAGAGAGAGAGAGAGAGAGAGCATGAGTGGGGGTGAGGGGCAGAGGGAGAAGAAGAAGCAAGCTCCTCGCTGAGCAGGGATCCCAACACGGGGCTGGATCCCAGGACCCTGAGATCATGACCTGAGCCTAAAGCAGACTATTAACCAACTGAGCCACCCAGGTAGCTTCTTTCTCTTTCTTTCTTTCTTTCTTTCTTTCTTTCTTTCTTTCTTTCTTTCTTTCTTTCTTTCTTTCTTTCTTTCTTTCTTTCTTTCTTTCTTTCTTCCTTTCTTCCTTTCTTCCTTTCTTTTCTTTCTTTCTTTCTCTCTTTCTTTTTCTTCCTTCCTTCCTTCCTTCTCTTTCTTTCTCTCTCTCTCTCTTTCTTCTTTCACAGATTTGTTTCATGTGTGAATTTTTATTTATTTATTTATGACCGACATACAATGTTATCTTAGTTTCAGGTGTGCAACATAGTGATTTGATGAGTCTATACATTACTCCATGCTCACCACATGAGAGTAGTTCCCATCTGTCACAAGTTGTCTTTTACAAAACTTCTCAGAAGCTGGTATTTCCTGGTTGATCTCATTGGCCAGATCATGGAGCCACACTTAGCTGAAAGAGTGGCTGCACGTGTCGTCTGCATTCTGGATGGCCATGTTCCCAGCCAGAGTTAAGAGCTCTATTACTATCCAAGAAGACAGACAAGGGCAGTGAAGGATGACTTGTAGCCTCAGCCTCACTGCTGTAGCTTCAGAGTCCTAGGAAATGTCTATTTACTTTTGTGCTTTCACCCTTGTAAATATGTTTCTATAAAGACCTTCTCCTCACAATCTTTCTAAGTTTCATAGGTTTGGCCATTTCAGATTCTGTTTTAATACCAAAGGTATTTGACATTGTGGCACCCAGTCTCTGCCTCTGTCTCCAGGTGGCCTTCTCCCTGGAATTCCTCTTCTTAGGAGGACATCAGTCATTTTTGGATTAAGGGCTCACCCTACTCCACTAATTACATTGTCCTCTCTAACCAGATTCCTTTGACCTCAGGCACTGGCATCAAAGCTTATGGCTTTGCTCTGGATTAAAAGTTGTTTCTGAGAAGTGTTGTTTGTTTGTTTTAATCATTTGGGATTAATTGAAATTAGTATTAGCTATGCCCTTTGACTCTAGCATGCACATCTGTGTCCAAATTCCCACATCATACACAAATGATAGGTTACAAGCGCTGTTATCCTCAGTGCTCTGGATAAATGGTTTTCAGCAACAATAACTTGGTCAAGGAGTAAACTTGCCACTAATCCAAAGTTTAAAAAAAATAAAAGCTGAGAATTATGGAAATGAAAATCTTGAAGTCTCTTCTAATTCTCCAGTAGTATTTCATGTAACATGAAAAAGGTATTTCTTCTATCTCAGCTGGATTCACTAACTTTGAAGAAAGCAGTCCAACCAAATTCACTCTTCCCTGGATTTTGGAGAAGTTAGACACCCATGAAAGTTTTGATTGTATTTGGATATTAATCAGGTGTTTGCTTTGGCAAACAAAACTGTGAGAGCCCTGAGCTGACGGATCAAAGAGCTGTGAATCCTGAAGGCCCAAACGTGAAGCTGCATGTTCAGCCTGACTTGGGAGCCTAAGGCCAAATCAACACTCTGCATTTAATTTTACATAAGAAATAAAACAATCTTTAAAGACAAGTGTTGTCTGTGACTTAACTGTTGTCCAGACTTAACTGTCTGGGTGTTTTAAAAAATGAGTTTCCCTGTGGTTCTTCAAATGTCGTCTGTGAAGTCGGCTGGGTTGCCTTTGTGATTCAGTGTCAAGCATGTGTCTTGTATTTTAAACCACAGGGTCCAGGCCTTTTGTGACGCCAACAGTTACTAGCGTAGGCGTGGAGGCTGAGCATGTAAGGGGAGAGGGAAGGTGCTGCCGGAGGGAGGGAGCCCTCCTGGCAAAGGCCTCCTGATCTCATGCCCATCTGAGTCTGACTTCCATGCTTCAAAGAAATGAGCACAAGGCCCTCATTTTGTAAGGAAGAGAACCAATAAAGGTAAACAAAATAAAAGATGTCATTGGTGAAGGAAGCCCAAAGGGAATTCCCACCAGCCCTCCCACAGCCGGCCTCGGCAGGAAGGTCACTACAGTGGGCTGATTGAGGAGTGACCTCCTCTGAGGGCGCTGGCCCCATCCCTGCTTGGAAAGTAAACACCTGGCTGCAGAGCACACTAGGCAGCCACCAGCTGAGTTGTGTGCAGGGTCCGGAAGGCAACATGTTAAAGGAAGAAAGGGGCTGTAGCGCACTTCAGGGCTGTCCCTGCGGGTGGGGAGAATTGAACACCTGCTCTGTGGGAATGGGGTGATCTACTCCAGAAGAGAGAAGAGGCCAAGGTCAAAGAAAGTCATCTTCAAATCTCTGAAGTTCTCTGTAGGAGAGTTTTAACTTAACTTACCCGACTCCAAAAGGGAGAAAAATGTCCAAGTGTGTGGAAGATTCTGGAAGACAAATTCTGATACAAAACGAGGAAGATCTTTCCAACAATCTGTAATATCCAATAATGGACCGGGCTCACCCGGCATAGGGAGCATCTGTGTGGTACTATTTGGAACAGATGTCTGTGAGGGATGGAAGCACAGTGCTGTTCTGATGTCCTCTGGGGTCCTTTCCACCTGGATGCTCTGGGTCAAGGCGGATCTTTTGCCACTATGCTTAGCCACAGGGCCCTACCCCTAACCAGCGGGCAGGGATGGGCAGCAGGGAACTGCAGAAGACACTAGCAAGAGCAAGATGAGGTGGGGCACAAGGAGGAGGGGAAGAAGGGGGAAGGAAGGGAGGAGGGGAAGAAGGTCTCATGAGCGACTACAGACCAGTGTGAGCCACTATGCTCGGTAGTCCCGTGTGCTCCTCCTCACCAGCTCTCTGACGTGGGTACACTCACCAGTTTACAAATTAGGAGCTGGCCCAGATGATATGGATGCTCTCGGGCAAGGCTGGGCCACAGTCCGGGCTATGTGGACTCACCCCTCCCGGCCCCACCTGGCCTCCTGCCATTATCCCTGTGAGCCGCAGGGAGAACACACAACACACGTCACGGTGAGACAATCTGCCTTCAGCCATCCTTGTCTCCGGTGGACTTCAACATACTCAAGGGGCAGCGGTGACCCTAGTCCACATCCTCCTTTTTCACAGTAGCAGACATCTGGTGTCAAGGCCATCCTGCGTAGCACGGGACCCAAGAACCCCCTCTCCCTTGCTGATGGGTCACTTGTTTCTGCCCTGTCATCCTCCAAGGATGCCTGGCTTGTTGCTGGGCCAGAGTCTAACTGCACACCTGAGCCAGTTCTTGTCCTCTGGTAGGGAGAGCTGAGAAAGTCAGACACAAGCAGCCTTCCTCCGTGCCTCCAGAAGACAGCAGCCTGGGGACAATATTTACTTCCATTGCAAACGAACCTGATAAAAGATTGAGAAATACTTCCGATATTAATTACAATAATCATCAGATTATGTGGATTAGGTGATCATTCACCATAGGATCCGATTAGCCCCTTATCACACTTGTGAGCAGAGCACCAACTCCCCACACCGCCGAACGGAAGTGATAGGCACACAGGAGACCAACTTCAAATTGTAAATTCTGATTTAGCTGTATCTTACACCACCCCCTCCCCCCACTCTGCGGTGTCTCTCATCGAGTTGTTCAACTGCCTATGGCTTTGCTGAGGAGTCTAGTCTGTCAGCTGCCAAGGATGGATGTTACCGCAGCCATGCTGTGGACTTTGCCCCTATGTTTGTAGTCGATGGAAAATTATTGATGACAGGCAAACTGATTGCTGTAAGGGATATGAGCTCTTACATTCTCCTTATCTGATTGTTTATTGTAAGTCATAACGAATTTCAACATCGTTTCTCCTTGGCAAACAACACTCATTTTGCCTCTCACCTGGTGCCCTCTTGCTCACAGCATGAAGATCTGGTGCCTTGAAAAGGATCATGTCAGGGAGTCAAATCCAGGGTGCAGGTGTTTGTAAAATGTCCTAGTAAGAGGCAGCCAGGACCACTTCTGGGTTCCTGGGATTGGAGTCAAGTGTCATGACCTTGGTCACTCTTTAAGAGCTCACTCTAGGGGCGCCTGAGTGGCTCAGTGTTGAAGATCTTATTGAGGGATCCATACACTTGGCAGAGGTTGGTCTAGGTGGTAACTGGTCCCTGCCGATTCTTCCTAGCTAGGGGAGTAACTTTCATGGTGCTCAGCACCCTTGTTCAGATGACTAGATCACACTGCGAGATTGCAGATAGCAACTTTTAATGCAATATTGTGTCGCACGGAGTTCTGACATTCCTTTAAGATGATTTTAAGAGACATTTAAGAAACAAACACAATTTAAAGTCAACAAGACACTGATCAAAACACTTAAAAGAGGGATGAAATGCCCACAGGGGTCATAAAAAAGCTCTAACCTATTCCTGGGAATCTAGAGAGAGTGGGCTTTACCTGGGGTTCTTGGTGTCCATGCTCATTGGTATTTCTGGCTTGCCAGCTCCTCCAGCACCCAGCAGTTTATGGGAAGCAAAAAGAAAACTCAGGGAGGAAACTCACCACCGTGTCTTTGGGCCCAGAGGCCCCTAGCCAGTTGGCCTTCTTTCCACCGCTCCATCTCTTACAACTGTTTCATAAATAGCATCCAGGGATGTTTGTTGTACTCAGTGGGAAGAATAAAGAAAAGTACATCTACTCCATTTTCCCTGGAAGCAAAAGTTAAACGTGCGTTTTTCTTGTTTAACATCGTCTTATTTTTTTGCTGGTTGATACTATTTCTTTATCTTCCCTTTATTCTAACAATGACTTTTTAATTTTTATTTGAAAACTATCACTGCCTCTGGGGAGCTCCTTGGGCGCGGACTGGAGTGCATTTCAGATTCAGGGCCCCAGGAAGGCCCCGCCTCATCTCTCATAAATGCTTCCCGGCACCTCCAATGGCCGCAGAATGAGCCACAGTTTTGCAGAAGTCCGCTGTTTCCCAAAGATGAGATCCCTCTTCTCTGCAGCCTACCCCTGGCCTTGGATAGCCATGATACAACCAGAAATGTCATCCATTTCTTATTGGTTTTGTTCTGTTTTCTATTGAATAGTCAGAGGATATAATTGCCGATGAGCCTTGTCATTATACCTTTTGCGCCAGAAATATACTTCCCCAAACTCTTGGTTCTACAGAGTCTAAACCCACTCACTTAGCCGGTGGCACACTGGGGCCAGCAGAGGTACAGATCCTCCAGGCCGGATGCCACCCAGCCGAGCACGCCCATGAGCCAACAGTGAAGGCGCAACAGAGGTTGACAGGAGCCCAACGGGCACCTGCTTCTTGCTTTTTCAAGAAAACCAAGGAGCTCAAAGCTGCAGCAAGGAAGAGGATCCTTAGGAGCCACTATATTTACACCCAGGCTATCATACCCATTGACGGTTCACCAGAAGAAAAGGAAGAAAGAAAACTGGATTAAATTTCTGGTGTTTTAATTTGCAGATATATTAACAGGCCACCTTCTCTATGGGGCAGCTTCCCGCTGTAGTAAGGATCCTTCTGCACGCCAGGAAAGACGGCTGTTTGTCTTGTGTTTGGAGGCACCCAACCCATTCTAAACCACAGGCAGACATATCTAGGACCAGGGAAGAATGAAGACATCCCTGCCGGCATTCGCACTTGACCTGTACCTGTGGTAAACATTTTCTTCTTTCCTCACCAATGGGTCAAGAGAAGGACACTTCAGGGTTAAAAAGCAAGAATGCCAGATTGGCACTCCTTAAAATCTTTAAAAAGCAGAATTATAAAATCCGGGGAAAACAAATAAAAGCAGGCAGCCACAGCATGGGGGTCCCCAGGGTACTCGCTGTTGTTTGTAGAATGAGGGCCAGGGGTAGAATCTGCAAACCGCTTTGCAGACAAGAGCTCTGACCCAAGACCATGATTCACATCACACTGGGCAGCAAAGCCAAGTGCGTGTGCGTTCTCGGTAGCACCTTAGAGAAAAGGTTGGCTGTGTGGGTGAGATACGAACATATTCATTTCCTGGACACCGAGTGGACTAGGGAAAGATTAACAGGTCTGTGATACGCGAACGCTCTCCGATTTCTCCCCGCGTGATACAGAGGAGGGATTGTTTGTGGTACTGGTATGAGGTAACACAAACTCGCCGAGAGTGATGTTACAACGAACACATCTGGCCCCGTTCCTCGCTGGGGGCGTTGTGGGGGAGCAGCAGGACACGCGTCCCCCGGAGGAGGGCACGGCTGGAAATTAGCCTGAGCAAGGAAAGGTCTGGATCAAAGGCGGGTCGCTTTCTAAAGTCAACTCCCTCCCACCCTTTGACTCTTGGTCGAGAGCTGTGCGGAGCTGGCCGCGGCCTGGCTCAGGGACACGCGTTCGAGCCCGGGGGAAAAGCATCAGGACTCCTCCGGCCTCCGGTAAAATGCCCTCCGTGGACGACATTCTAGAGCACGTCGGGGAGTTCAACTTCTTCCAGAAACAGACGTTTGTCCTCTTAGCTCTACTCTCGACAGCGTTCACCCCCATCTACGTGGGCATCGTGTTCCTGGCCTTCACCCCCGATCACCGCTGTCGCAGCCCCGGGGTGGCCGAGCTGAGCCGGCGATGCGGCTGGAGCCTGGCCGAGGAGCTCAACTACACGGTGCCCGGCGCGGGGGCCACGGGCGAGGCCTTCCCCCGCCAGTGCCGCGGCTACGAGGTGGACTGGAACCAGAGCGGCCTCGGCTGCGTGGACCCGCTGGCCGGCCTGGCCGCCAACAGGAGCCACCTGCCGCTGGGGCCCTGTCGGCACGGCTGGGTGTACGACACGCCCGGCTCGTCCATCGTGACCGAGGTAAGTGAGGGCGAGCCTGGCATTAGGAGCTTTTCTTAAGGAAGAGGCCGGTAGGGCCTGGTTCTTACACTGCCCGGACATGCTCTTTGGACTCAGAGGATCTTATAAAAGCCTAGTTTCCAACAAAAACATGCAGCCTCTGATTTGCCTGGCGTTCGGGTGAGGTAGCTAAACTTCATCAAATTCTGACAATAATGATTCCAGTGCATGCAAGTTTCAGTGGTAAGAAACAAGCAGAATTCCTGGAAATAATTCCAGGAAAAGGAAAATTTTCAAGCCTCCTCTGGTGTTTCTGTAAGCCCTCCTTTCTGGCAGCTGTATGACAATGGACAGCTGGCGCTCGTGGAAGGCACCTGAACGTTGCCTCACTGCATAGGGTATGTTCTTCTCTTGATGGCTTTTTCTCTCTTGGATTTGCTCAAAACCTTTGCATAAAATCATCTGGGGCTGGAGCTCTTGCTAAGTCACTAACTCCTTTATTAAAAACTCCAGTTGACCTTAGCATCTAATTACGAAGCCTCATTTTAAGAAATATAGAGAAAACAACATCAAGAAGTGGAGACCTGCTTTTACTGGAGACAAAGCAAAATGGGAGGGAGCGATTACTCTAAAAATCCAGAGAAAGCCAGCTGCCTGGGTTAATTTAAAAGGAGCACTTGGATAATGTGAAGACATTCTGTGTGAGGCAGAGGAGCTTTTCTTCAAGGGTCTAACAGTTTGTTTGNATAATGTGAAGACATTCTGTGTGAGGCAGAGGAGCTTTTCTTCAAGGGTCTAACAGTTTGTTGTTTTTTTTTAAGATTTATTTATTTGACACAGAGAGATCAGATCACAAGTAGGCAGAGAGGCAGGCAGAGAGAGAGGAGGAAGCAGGCTCCCTGCTGAGCAGAGAGCCCGATGCGGGCCTCGATCCCAGGACCCTGAGATCATGACCTGAGCCGAAGGCAGAGGCTTTAACCCACTGAGCCACCCAGGTGCCCAAGGGTCTAACAGTTACATGCAACCCTAGACCCGGGTCAGGGATAGAACACCGTACGATTTTAAGAGGCTTTACAGCAGGGCTTCATCTCATCCCTTCATGCAGAGATGAGAAAGCTGAGGCCCAGAACAGAGAAAAATTCTGCCCAAGGCCACAGAGTGTGACAGTTAGCAGTTTGCTCTAGAAATCGGATTCCCCCACTTCCGGGCCAGCACCTGTTCTTCCTTCAACATTGCCTCTTGTTCCAAATGAGAGCAAATGTTACAGCCTGTGAAGACGCTCCCGCTTCCCCTACCATTCAAGAGACAGCAAACAGAAGCTGAACAGCCCAGCCTCCTCCGGGCAGCATTGATATCCTATTTACATGACCATTTGCTTCTGAGTATTAAAGTTGGAAAGGGAAGGTGGGGGGGCACCTGGGCGGCTCAGTTAGTTAAGCCTCTGCCTTCTGCTCGGGTCAGGATCCCGGGGTCTTGGGATCAAGCTTATTTTGGGCTCCCTGCTCAGTGGGGAGTCTGCTTGTCCCTCTGCCCCTCCCCCCTTCTCTCTCTCTCTCTCAAATACATAAAAAAATCTTTAAAAAATATGTATTTAAAAAGAAAGGGAAAGTGGGGCATAAGTGGAGTACTTACCTGGTTTCAGCTGATTTAGCTAACAACAGAATTTGGCTTAATGACATACATCCAGAGGGAATGTTGGTAAATGGTGGGACAGATCTTCAGGTTGTGTAAAGAAAATTCATATAAGCAAGAGAACAGTTAGTTCATTGCCATGCCATTCAGCCACATCAGTTCAACGTGAGGAATATTGACTGAGTTCCTGGGGTGGAGTGGTGTCTAATAGGATTTTGTTTTCTCTCCTGACCCGGGAAACCTTTGGCCCCTCTGCAGTTTAACCTAGTGTGTGCCAATTCCTGGATGCTGGACCTGTTTCAGTCGGCTGTGAATGTAGGATTTTTTATCGGTTCTATGGGCATCGGCTACCTAGCAGACAGGTAGGTGCCATGCAAATGGTGGAATTTTGAGTAGTCCTTCTGGTCTGGGAAGCACCTGGATTCACCTGCCCCTGCTTGAATAGCATCCTTTCCCCAAGCACAGAGACCACAGTTTCCTGGCCTCCTGTCAGTTATCTTGACAATCAGAGATTTCTTCTCCTGCTTCCATCTGCATGACTGATGCGAATATTTTCTAATTCCCTGGGGCCATAGAGGACCATTTCTATCTTAGGCAACAGTTGTCCCTGTGGGCTATCCAGAAGCCTAGGGTCCGAAGGGAGAGTCATCGATGACTTGATCCTTTTTGTGATTCCCAATTCATTGGCCTCATCGTCATCCCCCCATCTGTGAGTTCTCAGGGTCCCTGAGCTCTCCCTCCTCTGCCTGCCGCTTCTATACCCAGAGCCAGTGTAGAGTCTCCCTGCTTGGTCCTTGGCATTGCAGGGGTCCTGAAATGGGGCTCGGGCACCAGATGTAATTATAGGTGTGGAACCCAGGATATAATCTGGTAAAAGGGAAACTGGGTTCATCTACACTGACACAAGTAAATATCCCATAATGTCAGTGCCCCTGGAGAAAGATGAGGAAAGACCTCTCCGTGTAGAACACATAGCAAATGGTCCTCTTAGATGGTCTGTGTCTTCAGGGAGCTCGTTTTCAGTGAGTCATATGAATCCAGTTGTGCCTGTATGTCTTATTTATCCAGCACCTTGTAATCCCAGATTCACTGTGCTGGATGTTCCTTATAACAGGGATCTTTACCAGGTTGATGGCCAATTAAATATTTTGAGGAAAAGGAAAAGGAACAGAAAAATTTGCTTTACTGCTGATACTTCAGCACTCATAATACTATTTATTGGGTGTTCATGTGCCAGGCACCATGCTCGACTGTTTGGACAGTATCGTTCTCTTTAATAACCAGTCACCCATGAGCTCATGATATAGAACTATAGAATAAATACATATAGTTTAATTATATTTATTAAAAATATACATACATATAATTCTGAAATAAATGGCAAATATACTTTATGCTTGTTGCCCTCCCCAACTATATCTGTGATGCAAATAAACCCAAACCTGTGAGCATTATATTAAATGTAAATCGAATATTTTCTTTGACTATGCTGTATTGTCAGGCTGGAGGAAAACTTGCAAATGAGTTAAAGATTAATAACAATAGCTTAATCTACCCTTTCCCAGGAACATCTGCAGTTTCACAGCCTGCCCCTCCCCCCCTGAGCGTGGCAGCAGGAGGCAGTGGGGCCACTGGGCCACAGGGCAGCTCCATCCTTCACATCCTTCATGCCACTTCTATAACTGTCTGCTCAACCTTCCTTCAAGGGTTCTTCCTGGGACTTTGTGTGGGAGGCTTGTGAGGTAAAGAGGAAGGTCATTGGTTTTTATTTTTATTGCCCCACCAGTGAGGTCTGTGGTTTGGAGATGACTCTGTAAGTCAGGAGAGCTGCAGGCAAGAGGCAGTCCAGAGTCTGCCTTGCTCGGGTGTGTCAGTCTGGCCCATCAACTCCTCACCCCCTCTCCGCTCCCTCATTCCCTGTAAGGTGGAGATACTAACACTCAGCTGCCAGGATGGAAGTGAGCAAATAGGTGACTGAGTCTCACCGCTGGTTAAATAAATGAGTTAATTATTCTCATCCCGCTCAAGGAGTATAATTCCCCACTGACAGTGCATTCCTGATTTATAATCCTCAGTCAATTATCCACCTTCTTGGATGACCTCATTATTTTGTTCCTATTGTTGAAATCTCCTATGAAAAGTTGATTACTCATTACTCTTCCCCCCAAAATGGTATCTAAACCTCCATTTCTTTTTCTTAAATTGTGTGAAGTTTGGGTGGTTGTTGCCTCTTTTCTGTTCTTCTCGGGTATGCATGTGAGAGTGGGCAACAAGACAGCAGCCAGTGGGAGAAAAAGAAAAGGCAAGCTCTCTTTTGCATAATTAATGTCTATTTCTGGACAATATTCAGATTTTATATCAGGGTACGAAAATCTCATGGAAACTCATTTTATGCTACAGATTAAACCAACATTAAATAAAATAGATTGTCTTCTATGCTGCTTTTGAAAAATATGAACCAACAGTTGATTAAGGTAGCTTTAAGAAGAAATATTGTGAAAAGGTTTTAAAATAAGGATACTGAGGTTTACACCATGTCAACTTTCTGAAGGTCAGTTTGCAAATAGACTGGAGGAAGAAAGGATGGGTATGTGTCAGAGAATTTGAAAATAAACCTTTTATAATATGTGGAATTGATGTCACCATTCAAACCTCCTGAAGAATTTTTTGTGCTATCACCTGTCACAAAAAAGTAATCTCTCACAATTCCAGATTTGTTTCTCCACTGATCAGTAGTTATAAATTCTATGTTTAGTGGCATACCTGTAAAATTTTAATCCCTGGCTTTCTGAGGGATAAAGCCCTGATGTATAGCATTTGCTGATTTCCATGGTGTACATACTCCCACCATGGTGATTTCAAGCTACCAAAGTAAGGTCACTTAACACAGAGTTGACTAGAAATATGCACCATTTTCCAGTATTTCCACTGTACAGATACAACAGATAGAAGTAAATAATCTCATGAGCATAGATAATGCTCAAACATGGTAAAATAGTTAAGAAGCAATGTTTTTGCATATTTATTACACTTGTTTTTAATACAATTTACTTAAGTGTATGATATGATTTTTAACAATGACTCTTTAACAATTAGCTGTCAAGTTTTCTGAAAGCCTAATAATCAGCTCTCAAGAGCCAGCACCCACTGTCTATATTTCATGATGGAACTAGATCAGAGCAGAATCGGAGTCCCAGTAGGTCATCATCAAACTTACCCAACTATGTTAAGTCTTCCAAACAAGCTCTCCATGACAAACTATGTGCCAGGCACTGTACTGGGCATCCTGATGTGTTATATGTCATTTAGGATCCTAACAGCCTCAAAAAAATGATATTCTTATCCCCAATTTGCAGATGAGGAAACTCAGTGAAATGAAAGCTGTGTTTCCCGATGTTAATGTGCATATAAACCACCCAGATCTTGTTAGAACTCTGATTCTGATCCAGCAGGTCTAGAATGAGCCCAAGCCTGTGTTTTTAACAACTCCCAGGTGATGCTGATGAGCCCTGGGCTACATTGAGTAGCAAGTAGCTAACAGAATTATGAAGCCAACAATATTGGAATCCAGCCCTCTTTGATTTTCCATGTACGTGGTTCTGCTGCAGGGAGAAGAAGTCTCCAACTGCTGTCCCAGATCTCCACATCTTCTTCTAGCCATTCCATACTTTTGTGATAACATTATGTTCTTATTTGGAGCATGTCCCCCACTGAAGTTATTTTGCATCATAGATTTGATTTTCTGAAGATTTCCATGCTCTGATTTTGCAAAGATAAATATACTTTCTTATCAGCCACAGGATTTTATCCATCTGCTGGAGCATGACTAGCATGGTATGCCCAAGTCAACTTTGGAAGCTAGAGAGCTATCCCTGAGTAAATGTTTATAAACTCCTCACGGGCAAAGGAAGGGGTTTGGTGGGGGAACAGGGGAAGAAAGGCTAAAATTCTTTGTTGAAATGTGACTTTGGAGGACTGAATCAAAGACTAAGGAGGGAGGGGTGCCTGGGTGACTCAGTCAGTTAAGCATCCATATCTTGGTTTCAAGTCAGATCATGATCTCAGGGTTGTGAGATCAAGCCCCACATGGGGAAGAAGCAAAGAGTCTGCTTCTTCCTCTCCCTCTGCTCCTCTCCTGGCTTACTCTCTCTCTATCTATCTCTATCTCTTAAAAAAAAAAAAAAGGTCGAGGAGGTAGATATGTACTATGGGGAACCATAAACTGAGAATGAAGAAATGAATGGCCAAAACAGAGTCTTAAAAGTGTATCAGTTTACATTAATTATTCGTGAGACTGCTTGATCTCTAAATTTCAGATTTAAAACATCCACACCCCAAATAATTGTTAATGATGTTGTGGATTATTTTCACATGGTCAGTTAAAACTGAAATGGTCACTAGAATATAGCTGCCTACAAGCAGAGAAGCTAGTAAAAAATGTTCATCCACCATCAAATGTGCAAAGCAAATGACATAAAGTGCTCATGACCCTTCAGTTTGAAGTAGATAAGCAAAGATTAAATAAAACACTGCTTTCTACGAAGAATCTTTAAAATATCCATTAACGGCCAGTTATGGTATCTCTTAGAATAAAGCAAGGCAGACATGATGAAATATGAAGAAGTTCTCCCAAATCAACTTTCAGAGAGCCTGCCTTACAGATGGAAGGCAGGAAATGGGGGAGACCAAGTGTCTAGCTCTTTATGTGTAATATCTCACTTAATCCTCTTGTCAACTGAGTCAGATAGGTCTTTACCAGATGAGGAAATTGAGAAACTGGGTAACTGGTTGACATCATAATAAGTAGTAAAGCCAAGATTCAACCAGATCTCTTTTCCCCTTCTCTGTGTTCTGGGATACTCTTCAGGCCCCTCAGCTGAAGAAACCCAAGTCCCTCAGACCGAAGGTGTGGTGTAAGTTATCCTGCTGGGGTACTCCATGACAAAGACTCCCACCCCCTATCCCGCAGCTGACACCAGAGACCTTTTCCATGGAGACTTGCAAACACCACAAAGTCCAAAAGCAGTGTTGAAAATGGATGGGGGATTACATTAACCACTGAACTTTTTCCTAAAGCAAAAACTTCTCAGTTGGTTGAGACTGTTAGTGCAAAGGCCCCATTAGCTGTGATGATGGAAGACCCAGACGGGCCCCCAGGGCATTCAGCACTGGGTGGTCTGGAAGAATCACCCCTTGCCTGAATACCCTCCACAGTGTGGGACTGAAAAGGTTCGCTAGCCCTGGGGTGGATGGGGCTCGTTTGCATAGAATATTCACAGAGCGCCCTGGGGAAAAGTGTTGAAGCGAACTGACCTGAAGTCAGTGATTCTCTTGGTGGGCACCTATCCAAGCCTCCCAAATCTGCATAATTCAGAGCTAACCTCCCCTTATGATTTCCGTAGCTTCCATGCCTTTTTCTACAACCTTCATGAATCTAATCTAATTCTATGTTCTCTCTTTGTTTCTCCCCTTCCAGGTTTGGCCGTAAGCTCTGCCTCTTGGTCACGATCCTCATAAATACTGCGTCTGGAGTTCTCATGGCTGTTTCCCCAAACTATACATGGGTGTTAATTTTCCGCTTGATCCAGGGGCTGGTCAGCAAGGCAGGCTGGTTAATAGGCTACATCCTGAGTAAGACTTACTTGCTCGTGGCTGCGGTTGTGAGAACAAAGCCACGTTGCTGCCAAAATCCTCAGGAGAAGGGAGGGGGCTGTGCCAAAAACTGGACCCTGCCTCAAGAAAATGTTGAGAGATTTTTTTTTTCTGTATCAAAAGGATTTCTAAAATCTTTTCAGTCAACTCATTCTGCATTCTTCCTCTAAAGAAAACAATGAAGGCAGAAATGAGGGTAAACATCATGTGATCCAGATTCTAATACAACTTCTTAGGAAAAAGTTTTCTGTTCCCTGGGGTATTACACACAGAGATAATTTAGCCTACCAGTCCTGCACGTAAAGAAAATTCGGTGGTGAGAGATATGTCCGATTTACAAGGGACTTTATTGCTTTGCATAAATGGATTCTAGGAAGCCACGGTTACCTCAATGTATATACACGGAAAGGGCGAGTGTGAGCACTGTGAGGAGTCTAACTTCCCCAGCTACTTGTCTGACCAAGGATATCATTCCATCCCACTCACTAGCAGCCAGAATTATGCAGAAGCTCCATGGAGTACAGAAGAACATTTGAATCCTAACAGCATAGCATCTTTAAAGCCATATTAAGAAAGATTAGCATCCTAATTAGATCTTGGGAATGAACTCCGTCTTTTCCTTGGCAACATTCAAATAGCATCCATATGAAAGGAAGTGGATGCTTTGAAATTGAAATCATCACCATCATAAAGCCTTCATTATCCAGGAGAGCTAGAATGTGTGTGCTTAAAATTGTACCTGGTAAAATTAATCCAGGGAACTCTGTAAGATGTAGAAGAAGGTTGCTGGAGGCTATTACGTGCTGTCCTGGTAAGCACCTAATCTAAACGTGGGCAGCAAAGGAATTAATTCATATACAGTTATTCAATCAGTAATTTGGCTTTTAGGACACACGATACGTAGAAATATGTATAATTTAATTGTATAAATTTAAATTTCAGCCTTCTGCCCATTAATTTCTTCTCCAGTCCCTCTGAATGTCCTTGAGGTACACCTTGTTGCTGGACCTCCTTCTGCCCCATGACCCCCAGGCCCCATCTGTGACCCCACCACTTCAAAATACTTCTATTTATTGAGCACTTACAGATTCTTGCTTAACTCTGTTTTAAATACTTTTTGATCATTTGCAGTAATACATAGAAATATTTTTCAGGTGCATTTCCATATGATTTATAAACAGTTGAAGTCTTTATCATGATTACTAAACATTTAAAGCCGAAGGTCTATGGTTCATGGAATACCTGGAATTTAAATTCTAGTCTGTTTGTGATATTGAAATGACTATACCCTAAATCCATGTAGCAGTCATGAAATGGGAGAAAGCTGATTATTTTACCACATGCAGTGGGGTGCTGATAACTTGGCTTTTGGAAAATAAAAACCCTGATTTTTGGTGTTGTCTGATTTCTAAATTGCAAATACTCCCACCATAACTGACTTTAAGATACCAACGGGTTTAATAACCAGCTTGCAAAATTCCCGGAAATTTAAAAATCAGTTCTTGCAAGCCAGTACTAGCTAACCAATCAGTGTAGAAACCCACTAAACCCACTACCGGGCTTCCAAGACATTTACACACAGTATCAGGATTGCCCAGGGAATATTTAACTCATATAAGAGAATGAGTTATACTGAGACATTCACTTACATAAAAACCACCTACAGTCTCAAGTCAATGTTTGATCCATTTATTCAGGTCTTAAATTACCATTGCCTTATTATTCTAGATCAAAATTTTGCAAATAAAGACAACTGGATTACTTTTTCAAAAAGGCAAAAACAATTAAAAAAAATAAAAACAACTTTGGATTGCTTCAGAAAATTTTTTTGCATGTATACGAAATCCAGTTGTATTTGCCCTTGAAATTATTCTCTAAATCAAACATTTTGCTCCCATTGGCAGGCCTCTCAACCCACCCAATGTGGAATTACAAGATCTTATATTAATTAATGCGACAGCAATAATTATAACAAAATAGGCCCCAAAGAATATTTAAATTTTTCAGAAAGTTGTTTAAAAATATTCTAGAATTTGGCCTCTTTCTTGAGGTTAGCATGCTAGTTTCCCCAAAGTTGGACAGCCAACTCATTGTCATACCAACTTGCATTGACCATTTGGGTTCTCTCTGCAGTTACAGAATTTGTCGGGCTGAGCTACCGGAGAACAGTGGGCATTGTTTACCAAGCGGCCTTCAGCGTTGGGCTCCTGGTGCTGGCTGGGGTGGCCTACGTGCTTCCTCACTGGAGGTGGCTGCAGCTCACTGTTACTCTGCCCAACGTCTGCTTCGTGCTCTATTACTGGTAAGTCCATTTGGAACAAAAAAGGAAATAACTTGAACTGTATCATTTTACTAAAAAGGCTGCCTCCCCTCATGCACACCATCCTTCCAAATTCCAAAGTGTCCTTCACTCTTTCCTTTCATGAAAAGCCCAGGTCCATGTTTCAGGGCTTAACAACAAAAACAAAAACACGAGCGTCAACCTGTCTCCCTCTCTGGAAATCAAATGTCCTTTTACTTTGGGCTTAAGAGTTTTAGATTTGCATCTTTTCACATTATTTATGTGGTGTTTATTTTATTTTTTTAAAGATTTACTTATTCAGTTTTGAGAAAGAGAGAAGAGTGCACATGGGGTGGGAGGGGCAGAAGAGAGAGAATCTCAAGCAGACTCCTTGCTGAGCTCGGAGCCCGAGGCAGGGCTGGATCTCATGACCCTGAGGTCACCACCTGAGCCAACGTCAAGAGTCGGACACTCAACCAACTGAGCCACCTGGGTGCCCCAACTTATGTGGTATTTAAATTAACTTCTAGTGACTCTGGTGCCCTTGGCGGAGATTGACTATATTAGTATTCTTATTCTGTCCCTGCTCAGAGGAGACTTTAGTGTAAGAGAAGATGGAATGTGGCACTGTGTCACCACTTCTCCACATCCCTGCCCAAGGCAGACATCTCCAATCAGTCCCAGCAGTCCTAACCCCACATCAGGCCAATATGGCACCCCAGACAGACCATCCCAATCAAAGTCTCCAGGGCATGTGAAATACATTTATCACCCCTGCTGAGGGATCCATGGAAGCAGTGGAAACAGCAGAAACTATCAGAAATCCCTAATGCGAGGTTAGGGAAATAAAGCAAAATGAATGGTGGGTTATCAAGCAAACCCCTCTACCATGCAATAAACCACATTCTGGACGTATCCATCTGTTCATCCCATAGTTGTCTTGTCAGGAATTAAGCACCTCAATCCTTTCCAGGAAGCCTGTCTCTCCTCCAAAAGTTGGTCAAACTCTGAGATCGACCCTTACCCCTCTCCCACATCCATTCTTTCTCCTTTATATCTCTGAAGCCATCCCTGCAGTAGACTCTTCCTGGTCTCTTAGACAATGCTCTTCCATCCTTCAATCCATGTTTTATGCTGCATTTCCAAAATCCAGTTCCACCATGTTCCTCTCCTGCCTCAAAGACTTTCAACAGTTTTATTTCCCTGATGCTTTAGCACAATGGAAAAGACACACCTATTATCCAAGTTCTGACCACCCCTGGAGCCCTCCTTCTTGCCATTTTAACTTGATAGAATCAAATTTAATTTACTTACTTGTCTACAGCCTCCATGATGCAACCACATCATTAAAAGATCACTGGTGAATGTAGAGTAGAAAACAGGTGTTCAAGGGGAAGAGTGGGGATAAATAGAGATTAGGTAAGGGACTATTGCCATAATCTTTGCTAGAGAGGACAGGACATGAATTAAGATGAGTGAAGGAAAGTGTAACCACGTTTCATCAGGTAGCAATGACAGAGCTTGGTGGAGACTGAATGTGAAGATTTAGAGAGAGGAGGTACTTTGTGGGTAGAGCAGAGACTTGTGTGTCTGCTCTGCTGGGGGCACCACTCAGAGATAAGGAACACAGGAGGAGTGGGTTTGGAAGATGGGATGACGAGGTGAGCTTGGGACATGCCGAATTGGAGATCCAGAATGGACATGAACATGTGTGTAGCCAGGCATGGTTGAACTTAAGGAACAGTAATTCAAGTAAAATTCCCATCTTTGTTGTAGCTATGGGATGGAGGCAATCACTCAGAGAAAATGAGCAGAGTCAGGACAGGAAGAGAAAGGGGTAGATCATGAGAAAACACCAAATCCTGAAAACCAAGCTGAGGATGAGGAGCCAGGACAGAAGAAGAGAGAGGGTGCCATGATGAGAAGGGAGGAGCTATGGGGGCAGAGCGGATGTGGCAGTCACCAAAGGAGGGACTCCATGAAGGCTGGGCTTGATCAGCCTGCCCAGGTGGGGTCCCTGTCCCCTGCCCAGTGGCATTGCACACACGTCTCTGTAACCCTCACGTCTTACTGTTTGTTAGGATCAGCTGTTCACTTGACACTGAGGGACATGTCTGTCTGTCCCAGTAGGTTGTCAGCTGTTTGAGGGCAGGTAATGTTAGGGGCCCTCCGGCTAAGCTTCCTGTCCAGGGCCAGAGCCCCATAGCCACGCCCCCAGCAGATGACTATTCAGCCTCTGCTTGGACACTGTTATGGCTAACTTCATCATCAAGCAAGCCACTTTACTGTAGAACCCAAAGCTCATGTTCCAGAGATTTCTCATTGAGCCAGAATTCACATTCCCAGCTTAGTGGGGAGGAGTTGTGGTAGAATGTACCCAGAGCTCCCAGTTCTGCACTTAGAGCTTCAAAAATTAATCTCTATTCTCCCGGGCAGTTCTTGAACTATCTGGGTGTGCCTCTGAGAGTCCGTCCAGACTTGCCACCAATAGGCCAGCCATTTATGGTTCCTGTCTTCTCTCACCTGGTTCCCAAGTCCTTCACCTTCTTGGCCCTTCAGCTCATGCCACACTGGGCTGAACTGACTCTGCTTCCTGAGGTGTGGGTGACCGGGCTGAACCTGTGCACCAAATGTGACCTAGAAAACTTGCCCTATGGTGTCACAGCAGAAAGGATGTGCTCTCTGAGCTGTGGATTGACTATGGCTGAACTCACATTTCCATTCCTAATGTCAAGTCTTAATCAGTTTTCATTGGTTCCTCTCTTCATTGCACTCCCACAAACTTCCATCCCGAGTTCCTTTAAGCCCCGTCTCTCAGAAGCAGCTGCTCCAAGAGTGCTCTCCAAACACAGATCCAAGTGGCTAGGGTCCTGCTCAAGGAGGACAGGGGCTCCCTGTTGGCAGATCCACCAGCTTGCCTCAAACTCTTACCTCTTTCCTTTGAGAAATCAGCTCTCAGAATAAGAGACATAAAATACTTGCTTTTCCCCAGGACGGAACTGCATCCTTCCACCTGCACCCCTGCACCCCAGGTGTCAGCTCTCATCACGAGTCAAGCCCCCGCCAACGTGCTTCTCCTCCCTCTAGCACAGGGCTGGGTGGATATTTAGCTGACCCCTGCTTTGCAGAGTCCCACTGGGAACTCTCTAAAGAGGGGACCTGCAAGGTTCCTGTACACGGCTGAGTAGAAGTCAGCAGGTGAAGGAGGAAAAACCTACATACCACAACCCCTCCCTGCTAAGTACGGAGCCATATGTGGGGCTCAATCCCAGGACCCTGGGATCAGATGGCCAACTGACTGAGGCACCCAAGCGCCCCATGCGATATTGTATTATTAACTATAGTCACCATGCTATATATTATATGCTAAGGACCTATTTATTTTGTAACTGGAAGCTTGTGCCTTTTGACCCCTTCACCCATTTTGTCCACATCCTCTCCCAGCAACCACTCATCTGTTCCCTGTATCCATGAACTTTGTTTGTTTTAGATTCAGTGTATAAGAGAGATCTTATGGTATTTGTCTTTCTCTGACTTACTTCAGTTAGCAAAACACCCTCTAGGCCCACCCGTGTTGTCACAGATGATGAGACGTCATTCTTTTATATGGCTGAATAATATTCCGTTATATATATATACCCCCTTAGGTTGTTTCCATGACTTGGCTTTTGTCAATAATGCTGCAAGAAACGTAGGGGTGTATGTATCTTCTTGAATTAGTATTTCTGTGTTCTTCCAATAAATACCCAGAAGCGGAACGGCTGGATCATATGGTAGTTCTATTTTTAATCTTTTGAGGACCCTCCGCTCTGTTTCCCGCAGTGACTGCTCCAGTTTGCATTCCCACCAGCAGTGCGTAAGGGTTTCCCTTTCCCCACACCTTTGTCAGCATTTGTTATTTCTTGTCTTTTTGATTCTAGTCATTCTAACAGATGTGAAGTGACGTCTCATTGTGGCTTCCATTTGTATTTCCCTGGTGATGAGTGATGTTGAGCACGTGCCTGCTGGCCATCTGAATGTCTTCTTTGGAAAAATGTGTGTTAGGATCCTCTGCCCATTTTTAAATCAGATTTTTTTGTTTGCTATTGAGTTGTATGAATCCTTTGTATATTTTGAATATTCACTCCTTACCTGATGTATGATTTGTAAATATTTTCTCTCATCCAATAGGCTGCTTTCTCATTTTGTTGATCTTCTTTGATGGGCAGCCCCTGCACAATTTTATGTCCTTTGTGTAAGATCCCTTGCAGAAATTTGATTACAACCACTGGGGATGGGGGCTTAGGAAGACCCCCCCACCCCCCACATCCCATACCGAACACCACTGATAACACTTGTGCTAAACCCTAGGTTCATACCTGAGTCTCCAAGGTGGCTGATCTCCCAGAACAAAAGTGCTAAAGCCATGAGGGTCATTAAGTACATCGCAAGGAAAAATGGAAAACCCCTGCCTGCCTCCCTTCAGGTGAGCAAGCAGCTGAACTCTCAGACAAGGGAACAGCGACAGCAGGATCTGGGAAAGCTGTGCATTCTCAATGGGGAGTCGCAGAAGGGGCTCACCATATGCAACAGGGTAGTTCTGTTGTACTAGGATTCATGGTCCCTGGTCAAAAATTCGAAATCAATCAAAAACATAAAACTGAAAGGAAACCAAAAATCACTTAAAAGCAAATGAGAAGCTTCTATTGTGTGCAACCCAAGGCTGTGGGAGTCACTGGTACCCAAGTACCCGATGTCTTCCTTCCCCGGATGTCCATTGGCACAGTCAGGGAGGGGGTTTTCCCCGGAGGGAAGAGTCTTCAGACAGAAATCATTTCTTAGAATTTTAAACATTTTGGATAGAAAATTGTCCCAGAACTTTCTGAGCAGTCTCCTGTCTTCTGAAAGAAAACATATCACAGGGGTGTCCATTTTCTCCTCATTTCATGGTTTGCCTTTGGTAGACCTCATCACCTTTAGCTGAAGCCTTTTGATCCGACAGGGGTTAGAAAAGCAAAAATCAAGCTGATTAGAAAACTCCGTCAAAAGAAGAGTAATCGTCTCTGTGCCAGGATCTAAGATAGGTTAACTACAAGCATTTACAATTTACATGACTTTAGAGTGAGCATTTTGAGACTTGGAGGCTTTTTTTTTCCCCCCACTTCCTCTCCAGTTTCTGGGTGGTTGAGGTAGATCCTTTTTACCACGGATGACCAGCATAGCCCTGATTCTTCTGTTTTAGATCCTTTCAGGATTTGGTCAGGGACTAAAGCAGGAGTAAGTCACTGTCAGCCAAAGTGCAGAGTTCATCCACATGAGCGCCGTGAGTCTGCTGAACGTTCTTGCCCTCGATTCTGGGGCTTGCAGGCACCCTCCCGTGGTGCTGTAGGAAGGAGTGGTTTTCACAAAGGTTTGCTTCCTGAACCCTGGAGATTGGATCTCAACTCCACCACCTACTGTTTTCTTCTGGCACGAGGCTTCTCTAACTTTAATTAATACCTGCGTCCAGGAGGCCCCTGCAGACCTTGCAGAAAGGCAAAGTCCGGTTCAGCCTGTCTAGACAGGTGCTGGGTCTTTCATTCTAACAAGCTCTCAGTGATACGGAGCTGCTTCAAGTGCCAAGGTCCCAGAGAAGAGCCTCTTGGTCCCACAGGGAGCACGCCCGGTGCCCTCAGCCCTTAAGGCCCCTGGGCTGGGCTTCATTCTGCCCCCTGGTCTTGACCTCCAGGGCTGCTGGACATATGTGCATGAGTGACCTAGCTCCCCCCAGCCCAGCTTCCCCTTCTCTGGAAGGGGGTGAAAAAGATGGAAACGAACTTCCAGGCTAGTCAAGGTTAAATGAGAAAATAAGTGTGAAAGGCTCGTTAGAAGCCCTCAGCAGGTACTGTGGTGATTCCTTGTCTTACCCGGGGACACTGTCTTTTACCACACAAAGCTGTTCCTCCTATTTCCATTCCTAGAGCCTCAGACCTGATGAGGAAGTTGATGAGAAGCTGAATCCTTCATTTCTTGACTTGGTCAGAACCCCTCAGATAAGGAAACACACTTTGATCTTGATGTACAACTGGTAAGGAATGTTTTTCTCTTTAAAATTCCTCCACTTTTTTTTTTTTTAATCCCTGTCCTCCACAGTAGGGGAGGGACCAAGAGAGCACTGTCACACAGCCTAGATCCGGCACAAGTACGGACGGTGAACCGCCACGTTTTCTGATCCCATTTTTTAAGGCAGGTGTTTGAAATCAGCTTACCGTCTCAAAGCATAGATAAGTATGTCCTCAACCTTGGCATTGTCTTAGAATCTCCTGCAAGATTATAAAATACCAATGCCAGAACCCCCACCCTGGCCCCAGAAAATACTGATGGAATGGGTCAAGGGAAGGGTCTAGGCACCAATATTTTAACATTCTCCAAGTGAGTCTGACATATAGCCCAACCTGAGAGCTACTGGTTCTAAACCTGTGATGAGTATAGGTCATTATTGCACAGGGCCAGCAAGGAAAGGGTCTTTTCCCTTTCTTTTCTATTGGAGCAAGAAATAAACTTACGAAGGAGAGTAAACCACAAGGAATAATCCACGGCCTGCACAGTCCAGTGGCTGATGCGCGATGGTTTCCACTGTCTGCAGGCTGTTCCTAGAGCCATGAGCCATTTGCTCAGCACCCAGCCTTCCTTAGTGCAGCTCGCTTTCCTTTCACTGTGTCCCAGGACTCACGCTGGCCACAGGAAGATTTGGAATCACGGACAGAAGCAAGGCTCCTCGGGAACTCATTTAACAACCTTAACAATACTACCTGAAAATACAACCAGGAAATTTGGCTTCATACCCTTCTTTCCTTTTCTGAATAGTTGTGCCTCTTACTTGCCATTACAGATAACGAACACTTCTAGTCAACAAAACACAACCAAAAAACGTGGTCAGAGTGTTACCTGTATTGTGTTAGAAGAGAAATCAGCAAGAAGGGAGGTTGGACACATTTGGGGATTTGGTACCCATTTGGGTCTCTAGTTTCCTAAAATTTGAATTAAGTAGTCAACCCCTTGGATCCCAATTCCACTAGAAGACCACCAAGAGAGAAATAATTAACAACCACTAATAAGCTGAGACAGTTTTACCAACTAAGTCACTCTAGAAAGGCATTTCTTCCTACTTTTCAGTTTGGCCAGGGAGTACTATCCTCAGGGGTTCTCCTTTCCCGGTACTGGGGTCCCAATCAGCCACCGCGGTGGGCCAGATCATGTAAAAGCAGTAGAATGAGGGAGGAGCCATAAGAAGATGACAAAGAAAGGTGATCCACGATCAACTTCTCTTTTTCCAGAAGCCTCTCCTTTTTGATGACTTGCTTCTGGTGCTTGGCTTGACCTGAGCTTCTCCTCTTTGCTCAGGTTCACGAGCTCTGTTCTCTACCAAGGCCTCATCATGCACATGGGCCTTGCAGGGAGCAATATCTACTTGGACTTCTTCTACTCTGCCCTGGTGGAATTCCCAGCTGCCCTCATCATCATCCTCACCATTGACCGTGTAGGTCGTCGGTATCCATGGGCTGTATCAAATATGCTGGCAGGGGCAGCCTGCCTCGCCTCCGTTTTCATTCCTGATGGTAAGTGTCAAGCCACGCTGGGGTCTTGTCTTCCAAGGCTCTGAGAAGAGGGGATGTCACAACCCTCTGATAATAAGATGATGTAATTTATCATGCAAGTCAATTTGGAAAAAATGAACTCAGTATCTGGGACCTTCCTGAGCAAACTCGTATAGCCACCCTGTCTTTAAGAACAATTTTACCCAACAGTTGCCTGCTGTCATATAATCATAATTGTTCTCTCATGTGTTATAACAAGAGACTAAGAGAACACATGCCACAGGCCACTGACCTGGCCCAAAACAGAGAGCATAGGCTTTGGGGTAGAGCAGGCCCAGGCTTGAAGTCATATTCCTGTATTTCCCAGATTCTATTTAGGCAACTCCCTTGAGCTCCCTGCAGCATCCTGTGGAACAAATAAGAAAGCTTTGGCAAATGCAACCAATGCACAATTATTTAGTTCCTTTCTTTCCTTTTCAAATGCTTTCTCAATGAGGAGGACCTGCACATCAGAATCCTATTGGCAACATGGAGCTTTCTTTGAACCTTGTAGTTATTAGCAATTATTTAAAATATGCCTGTATTTTACTGTTTCTTTTGGGTGGCCTGTATAGAGTAGAGTTGGCCCAGCTTGGTAAACTGGTACAATCCAGTTGTCATTAATGACTGAAGTCTAAAGGGAGTAGTTAGAATCTTGCCCAAGGTTCCAACTAGCAGATATGGGAAATTGCGCTCCAAAGTCTTGAGTTTAGAGAAGAAGAATATTACATTCTCATCCCATTCTGGAATGTGGACTGTCCCCTCTGGAGCATTGTTTGCAGACCAGGGATTGTGTGTGATGTGTGTAAGTGGTGCGTTTTTGCCCTTCAGATCTCCAGTGGCTAAGAGTTACAGTTGCGTGCTTGGGTAGAATGGGGATTACCATGGCCTATGAAATGGTTTGCCTGGTCAATGCAGAGCTTTACCCCACGTTCATCAGGTGAGCACGTTTCCTCAACACGAAGAGGGTGAGTGGGACATTTGCTGATGGGCTAGAACTACGAGTGCCAGCAGAGGGCACCTTCCTTTTCAAAACACAGGGCAAGAACCAAACAAAAACCAAAACAAACCACAGGGAGAGAGAGGCTAAGAACATTTAAAGGCAGTAGCCAGACCACAGCTCACAGTTGCAGGCTAGGGTGAAATACAGTCACTGTGTAGTGAGAACAGAAGATATTGATTGCAAGAGAGAAATTACCAAATGGCTATGGATAAGAGTGACCAGAAACAACACGAAGGGGGTGCCTGGGTGGCTCAGTGGGTTAGGTGTTTCCCTTTGGCTCAGGTTATGATCTCAGGGTCCTGGGATCGAGCTCCACATCAGGCTCCCTGCTCAGCGGGGAGTCTGCTTCTCCCTCTCCCTTGGACCCTCCCTCCCTCCCCCCTGCTCATTCTATCTGTCTGTCTCTCTCTAATTCCCTCTCTCTCAAATAAATAAATTAATGAATAGAATAGGAAAGAAAAGAAGACAGTACGAACAGGACCATAGAACAGTGCTGGGAAGCCAGAAGACCAAAGTAAAAAATGAAAATTTCCCCCCCCCCAATTAAAAAATCTTCAAAAAAGAAAAGCTAATATAAAATAAGTGCAACAGAATATGAGTGGAATTATGAATCATACACCATTTATGTGTGTTGAAAACAACGTGAGCACTGTTCTTTCAGCTCACAGACATTTTAGCGACTATTTAGGGGTGGGATGGGGGAAAAGTAAGCTGGGAATTAAATCAGCTCCCTGCATTTCAGGAACCTGGGCGTCCTAGTCTGTTCCTCCATGTGTGACGTCGGTGGCATCATCGCACCATTCCTGGTCTACCGGCTCACTGACGTCTGGCATGAGCTCCCGCTGGTGGTTTTTGGTGAGAAATCCTCGGACGTATCTTTGAACAAAAGCCTGTTTTTCTAGAAACCTCCATTGTTCCATGTCAAAATAGGTATCATGCTTCCTGGCGACTACGGAATGCGGCTAGTAATTAGTACTACTCTCAGTGTTAGTAATACTGGCATAGGTAATACTGTTAGTAGCTTCTAAGACTCAAGTATGGGAACCACCAGGACTCCTGGCCTCAGCAGTACAAAGTTCAGGAAGGAGTGAGGTGAAAAGCCCATGACCTGAATAACACCCCTAACTCTCTTCTCACCGATTTCCACTCTCGCTTGGGTCTCTGTCACAGAGCTCACTCTTTCTGCCTCCTTTATGGCCAAACATGGGAAAATACAAAACTTTTCACTTCATTACTTCGAAGAATGGTGGTTAAAATGTTGCAAAAAGTGATTTCAAAACCCAGGGGAAACAAAGACCACAGTTAAGGAAATGTGTTAGTGTCATGGCACACCTGTGTTGGTGTCGGGCACCCCTTCCCCAAATGCCCTGGGCAGTTAGATTTAAGGAGGATTGACACAACGCTTCCCTCCAACCCGGAAGGAATGTACCAGTGTGGGGCCCTCCCTCTCCCCCCACTGCCAGCCCGCAGCATGGAAGGCGACAGGGACAAATCTAACTGTCAGCAATTAACACGCAGAGGCCAGCGATGAACATGATGTCGACAGACTGCGGAAGGGGTCCGGGCATCACGGACACTCCCATTCATTTGCGTCCATCCCTTCCCCCACAGCTGTGACGATGGGATGGGCCCTCCCCTGTGTGCCACACAGAGGGCTGCAAAGGGGTGCCCAGAGTCACCCACACAGCATTCGCCTCCTCGAGTTAGCCAGAAGGCCTCCACACACCCAACTCAGTCTTCTTTTAGACCCACTGGGAGCCACTTTTAATTTGACAAAAAGTATCAGCTTTCCCCAAGGGCCTACAACCCTCACTGAATTTGAGGGGAGGGAAGACAAGACGCCCGGCACACTGGGGCGCACCCAGATGGCTTTTCTCCTAATGCCACACATTGTCACACACAAGTTCGTTCCTCTTCTGAAGGGATTTGTGAGGGGGAAATTTTCCACTGCTGTAGATGTGCCAGCAAACGTTCCACACTGCTGATAAAACTCACCCTCAAAACAGACCCCGTGAATTCCTCTGTGCTGCCACGTAGTAACAGCGAGATGGCCAAAGTTGATAGAACACAAGCTCTTTACCCTGGCATGAGCATGACCCCGGCCATCTTCCTCTGCCAACACTGGCTGAGGGACCTGTGCAGAGCCTTCTTTCCATGTTGGGAAAATACCACAACACTCTCTGGACGCCTTCCTTCCAAGGAGGAAGGGGGAGACGCCTCAACTTTGGCCACTCCCTTAGGTGGGCAGCGAGTGAGCCACGGGTCAGTGAGACATTTCTGGGTGGAGAACAGACTTCGTGTTTCTCTAAGGACCATTTAACAATGCCATGCCAAGTCCAGACCTACAGGAGCCTCTCTGGACCTTCCCTCGGATTCACCTTCCCCTGGAAAAGATCAAGGATTTTAACTGCATTTCACCCTTTCAAGTGAACTCAAAGACAACTCCCACTTTTTTTTTTTTTTAAGATTTTTATTTATTCATTTGACANCCCTTCCCCCGGAAAAAATCAAGGGTTTTAAATGCATTTCCCCCTTTCAAGTGAACTCAAAAACAACCCCCCCTTTTTTTTTTTTTTTAAGATTTTTATTTATTCATTTGACACAGAGAGAGAGATTACAAGTAGGCAGAGAGGCAGGCAGAGAGAGAGGAGAGAGGAGGAGCAGAGAGCCCGATATGGGCCTTGATCCCAGGACCCTGGGATCATGACCTGAGCCGGAGGCAGCGGCTTTAACCCACTGAGCCACCCAGGCGCCCCCAACAACTCCCACTTTTATCCATGCTTGTAGTTCCTCTTCTTTTCTCACCAATATGAGCAGCTAGCAGGAAACAAAATGAATACTTTTCCATGTTTACTCCTTTTCCTTTCTTCTGCACTCAATAGTGGTGTACTGACTGTGGTCTTGAAATAACCAGAAGCAATTATCTAGAGCCTGAAAATCAACAAATGAACAGTTGAAAGAGCACTGGGAAAAAAGCTGATAAGAAATACCCTGGTTGATGAGGCTTATCTTTGCAAATATAAGAAGCTAAAGAGATGATCATTTGATTAATCTACGATATAGTCTCTTCCTAATTCACTCACTACAGAGAATCAAAACCAGCGATTATGTGTATAATTTGCATGAGTTACAGCCAAGTGAATCCTTCATGTTTGGAGAGACTCTGAAGGTGGCTACTTTGTTCATGACTGTGGCAGGCTCTGCCACGTAACAAGCAGGAACATATTTCAGCCTCAGAACAAGCAGGTGAGGCGAGACTGTCACCCTACTTTATGGCCACGAGTCTGGTGCCGAACTTCCCAGGGCTCTGAGACCAGTGAGTGGGGGCTCAGAAGTAGACGCCAGGCACCCAGACCTCCAGCCGGCGTCCTAAACCCCTCTCTGTGGCCTCGATTCCTGTCATTTTGTGAAAACAGAGGCCAGCGTGCGTTTTTTCGGAGCTCCAAAACCAGTGAAGACTGCACATCTACTTCCTGCATTCTGTTATCGCAAAACATAAAACGTAACCTTAAAAATCCCAAAACGTTAATGGGAATTTAAAGACACGTAAGCACTTGAATGTTTACTATTCGAGCTGCAGACAAAGGAAAAGGAACAAAAGGAATTTCTCAAACACCCGAAGCAGAACTGAAAGTGTAGGCCTGGCTGTGCTTTCTAAATGCTATGATGGAGTGATATGTGATTCACGACTTCTGGGTCCTTGTCGCGCTCCAAGTTTCTGACTCATTCTCATCACTAAGTGCTTTATATTGGCAGGGTTATGTTCTTCCTTTCCTTAGAGTTGATTTTTTTTTCAGAGTTATTTTCTAACTCCAATGTATCTTAATATTATGGCAATGTTCTCTAGCCTAGAATAACCCTGACTCAAAATGTTGAGTATTGTATCTCCCTATAAGGAATTGTAATCCAAGAGAGTTTAGAATCAGCAAAATATTTATAGGACGGTCAGAGATAGCAAAGAAATATGTAAGTATAGAAAATCACACACCAAAAATTTTTTTAAGAAGTAAGGGGAGCTCTGATTATAAAGCCTGCATGTTTGAGTTCTTAATGTGATTTGCATCTGTTTGGCTTCCAGCGGTGGTTGGCTTGGTGGCCGGGGGACTGGTGTTGCTGCTCCCCGAGACCAAAGGGAAGGCTTTGCCTGAGACTATTGATGAAGCTGAGAACATGCAGAGGTAGGGAGCTGAAGTTCCTCCTTGAACCTCTGGGCCAACTCTGTAGCCAGCTGGGAAAAAACCTGAGGTTGAATTTGTACCTCATACCATCCACTGAGATCGAGTCACATGTAATCAAAGACAGGAAAACACAAAGAAACAGTAAAATAATGAACATACCAGAGAAGAATACTCTTATACTTTCATAGGGAGGAAGGTCTCTGTAAGTAGAGCAAAAAAAATCCAGGACTCATTCAAAAAAAGATCAACACATTTGCCTTTATAAAAACAAAGAATTCTGTATCGAAAAAGTAACACAAGCTAAAAAAATAAATAAATAACAAATGTGGAGAAAATATTTACTCCTCTACAGGGGGTTAATTTTCTTAATATATGAGAAGCTCTAACAAATCCGTAAGAGGAAACACACAAAAGAAAAAATGGGTTAAGGACTTGAACACATAAATCAGTGAAAGTAAAATAAAAACAGCTCTTAAAGATATAAAAATATGCTCACCTCCCACGTAGTGAGAGAAATACAATGAACACTATACTACTCACAACTTAGATTGTTGAAGATCAAACCACTTGGTAACATTGTTGGGGAAGAATGTAGGGAAACAGTGTCTTACGTTGCCCGTGGGAATACACATCTGAAATCTCTATGATGGCAATATGACAAGAGTCTCAAAAATGTGTATTTATTTTTTTAAAGATTTTTATTTACTTATTTGAGAGAAAGAGCACAAGCAGGGGGAGCTGCAGAGGGAGAAGGAGAAGCAAACTCCCCACTGAGCAGGGAGCCAGATGCAGGGCTTGATCCCAGGACCCTGAAATCATGACCTGAGCCAAAGGCAGACACTTAACAACTGAGCCACCCAGGACCCCTGTGCATTTCTTTTTACCTAGCAATTCCACACTTACAGGACTTTACATGTACAAAATGACATATGTACAGGATTACGATTTAAGACAATTTTTTATGTAACAAAAGATTGGAAACAACCTAAATGCCCATTGATTAGGAGACCAGTTATATAAATAATGGTATGTCATTCAATAAAATACTATATAGCCATTAAAAAGAGCAAGACAGCTTTATACACACTGATAGGGAAAGTCCTCTGAGATACATTATTAATTTTAAAAATGGGGACTCCTGGGTGGCTCAGTCCATTAAGCATCTGACTCTAGATCTCAGTTCAGGTCTTGATCTTGGGGTCGTGAGTTCAAGCCCCACTTTGGGTTCCATACTGGGTATGGAGCCTACTTTATAAATATATATATATATATATTTATATTTATCTTTACCTGTATCTCTGGGAGAATATGCAAGAACCAGAACATTGGCTCTCTGTGGGTTCAGTGGCTATAGAACACAGGTGGGAATTTTTTTTTTCTACTTTCCACATTTTGGACGATAGGAACCTATTCAAAAATTAAACGTAAGAAAGTCTAATGAAGAGAAACATAGGACACACTCCTCACACGTTTCTTTATGCAGTATGCTTCGATGTTTTTATTCATTTCATTTGTACTCCAGTTCTGTCCTCCTGGGACCATGAGCCAAACTGAATTTTATCTATTCTACAAAATGTTCCCATTTAACAGAGTCGGCACCCGAGCAGATGGGGCTGAGAGGAAGAATCGCCGTGGTCTAAAACTTTTCCTAGAGCTTGGAGCTCAGCATTACAGAATACCTTTGAGCTCAGCCAGAGGTCACACACTGGTGACCCACAGGACATCAGGGGCTCAAGGGCTTTGCTTGACCCACATGGTATTTTTAAAACGGGAAATTCCACATAAACTGGATTTCCAGGATCTGTTAAAGAAAAAAAAATTCAGAGGATTTGGTAACCCAGTGCAGGCATTTCCTCTTGCTGGTGGTTTGTAGGAGCTGAGCGGTGGCTGGAGGTTTGGAAGGGCATGCCTGCTGGAGGAGGCCACAGGGCCACATTCCCTGCTGTCTCGTGTCTAGCACATTTATTGTTTCTGCCTGGTGCATGCAGACATTTGAGCTTGAGATCCTTGATCTAGACCACCTATCCCCCAGGCCCCCATGCCTCTGTCTCAGTGAAGCTTCCAACACACACGAGCCTCCCCTTGGAGATAGACTCTACCCCATTTACTGTCATATCCCTAGGACTCAGCACAGAACCTGGTGTGCACAGACCAGGTTCTCCCCATACAGCTGGGGACTAAATGCTGGGTTCCTTCTACAGCATCTCTAACCGTGGGCTCTCCAGGCTTGTGCTGCCAGCTCCAAGCTGGGAAGGCAGTACTGTGTGGTGGGAAGGAGCATGGGCTGTAATCTGATAGGCCAGGTCCTGACATTTCCCATCATGTGGCCTTAATTCTTCCAAGCCTTGATTTCTTCATCTGTAAACGGGGACAACAGTTTCTACTCACTGGATTTTTTGTAATGAGATACATGCTTGGAAAGTGCCTGTCACTTCGGAAATGTCTGATAGCCACCTTATCGTTCATAGACGTTTCCATAGCTGCTTTGTAAAACAGATAATTATGTACCTAGACGATTGAGTGGAAATCAAATTTTAAAACATGTTCTGAATGGTTTTGAGACAGGGGAGCACAGCTCCATGACAGATGCAGACTCGTCTACTTGTAAGAGGCTTTCCATCAGCCTGGTTCCTCAGGCGGAGGAGATACCAAGATTATTCCTGTTGTTGGTTTATATGCCTTCTCTTGGTTTGATCTACAAATACTTCTGCAAAGATCTGTGCTGTTCTGTCCTCTGGATTCCATAACCCAGCTCACCTTCCAAAGATGGAAGTCAGATCTGCGTGAGGCTCGGGGGCTACAGAGGAGCGTGGGGAGGTGAGCCCAAGGCTGGGCTGGCAAAGGACCCACCCGCAGGCAAAGACGAGCAGGGGCAGCCCGCGGGACACAGAGGTGTCCGTGGGGAGAGCTGACCCAGGCCCAGCGCCCTGACCCTGAGGGAGAGGCACAGGGAAGGGTGGGGCAGGACTCCCTCCACGCCTCCCCCAGGTCCTCCAGCTCCCAAGCACCCACAGCCTGTCGTCATTCCACAGACAGCCCCCAGGATTTCCTAGCGCACACTGCATTTCACCCTTCCGCCCATTTCCTTGTCTGTAAGATTGGGTGACAGCAGCTGACATTCCCTCCGAGCTCTCGGCGAGTCCTTCCGAAGCCCCCCTCACGTGCTGCCGCGTATAATCCTGGCCACAACCCTGTGGAGCAGGTAGTATTGTTATTAACCATGCTGACAACTGAACCAAATGAAGCAACAAAGATGAGAGATTCACCCTGAAGGCCAGTAAGTGACAAAGCCAGTCCTGGTGGCCAGGTTCCAGGGGGCTGGGGTCATGGCAGGGGGCGGGTGGTGAGTGCAGGGAGGGGCCCGGGGAGCGCTGGGGTTCACTATCCATCAGCCGGCGTGGCTGCTGTTGCTCCTGCTGCTGCTGCTGCTGGTGTTACTGTGGTTACTGTGGCTGCTGCTGCTATTGTAGCTGTTGTTGCTGCTGTTACTATGACTGCTGCTGCTGTTGCTACTGTTGTCACTGTTGCTGCTGCTGTTGTTATGGCTGCTGCTGTTGCTGTGGTCATGACTATTGCTGCGGCCGTTGTTCCTCTTGTTGCTGTTGGTGNCCCAGGATTTCCTAGCGCACACTGCATTTCACCCTTCCGCCCATTTCCTTGTCTGTAAGATTGGGTGACAGCAGCTGACATTCCCTCCGAGCTCTCGGCGAGTCCTTCCGAAGCCCCCCTCACGTGCTGCCGCGTATAATCCTGGCCACAACCCTGTGGAGCAGGTAGTATTGTTATTAACCATGCTGACAACTGAACCAAATGAAGCAACAAAGATGAGAGATTCACCCTGAAGGCCAGTAAGTGACAAAGCCAGTCCTGGTGGCCAGGTTCCAGGGGGCTGGGGTCATGGCAGGGGGCGGGTGGTGAGTGCAGGGAGGGGCCCGGGGAGCGCTGGGGTTCACTACCCATCAGCCGGCGTGGCTGCTGTTGCTCCTGCTGCTGCTGCTGCTGGTGTTACTGTGGTTACTGTGGCTGCTGCTGCTATTGTAGCTGTTGTTGCTGCTGTTACTATGACTGCTGCTGCTGTTGCTACTGTTGTCACTGTTGCTGCTGCTGTTGTTATGGCTGCTGCTGTTGCTGTGGTCATGACTATTGCTGCGGCCGTTGTTCCTCTTGTTGCTGTTGGTGGTGATGTTACTATTGCTGCTGTTGTTGCTATTGTTGCTGCTATTGTTGCTGGTGTTGCTTTCGTTACTGTTGTTGCTGCTGCTGTTGTTACTATTGCTGCTGCTGGTGTTGCTGTGGTTACTGTGGCTGCTGCTGCTATTGTAGCTGTTGTTGCTGCTGTTACTATGACTGCTGCTGCTGTTGCTACTGTTGTCACTGTTGCTGTGCTGTTGTTATTGCTGCTGTTGTTGCTGTGGTCATGACTATTGCTGCGGCCGTTGTTCCTCTTGTTGCTGTTGGTGGTGATGTTACTATTGCTGCTGTTGTTGCTATTGTTGCTGCTATTGTTGCTGGTGTTGCTTTCGTTACTGTTGTTGCTGCTGCTGTTGTTACTATTGCTGCTGCTGGTGTTGCTGTGGTTACTGTGGCTGCTGCTGCTATTGTAGCTGTTGTTGCTGCTGTTACTATGACTGCTGCTGCTGTTGCTACTGTTGTCACTGTTGCTG
>LNAC01000025.1:3738421-3750770 GCA_002007465.1 Ailurus styani
TGTTGTTGCTGTTGTTACTATGACTGCTGCTGCTGTTGCTACTGTTGTCACTGTTGCTGCTGCTGTTGTTATGGCTGCTGCTGTTGCTGTGGTCATGACTATTGCTGCGGCCGTTGTTCCTCTTGTTGTTGCTGTTGGTGGTGATGTTACTATTGCTGCTGTTGTTGCTATTATTGCTGGTATTGTTGCTGGTGTTGCTTTCGTTACTGTTGTTGCTGCTGTTGTTGTTACTATTGCTGCTGCTGGTGTTGCTGTGGTTGCTATGGTTGCTGCTGTGGTTCCTGCTATTACTATTATTGATGCCATTGTTCCTATTGTTGCTGTTGTTCCTGTTGTTGTTCTTGTTACTGTTATTGCTGCTGCTGTTGCTATGGTTACTATTGTTGCTGTTGCAATTGTTGCTGTTGTTGTTATGACTACTGCTGTTGCTGTTGTTGCTGTTATTATGACTACTGTTGTTGCTGTTGTTGCTGTTGTTGCTATTGTCGTTACTGTTGCTGCTGTTCCTGTTGTTGATGTTATTACTATTGCTGCTGTTGCTGCTGCTGTGGTTACTGTTGTTGCTGCTGGTGGTGTTGCTGTGGTTACTATTGTTGCTGCCATGGCTCCTGTTATTACTATTATTGATGCCATTGTTCCTGTTGTTTTTGTTCTTGTTACTATTGTTGCTGCTGCTCCTGTTGTTGCTGTGGTTACTGTCATTGCTCTTGCTGCTATTGCTATGGTTAATATTGTTGCTGTTACTATTGTTGCTGTTGCTGCTATTGTTGTTACTGTTGCTGCTGCTGTTCCTGTTGTGGTGGTGGTTACTATGGTTGCTGCTGCTATTGTTGCTGCTGTTGCTATGATTGCTGTTGTTGCTGTTATTGTTACTTTGACTGCTGCTGTTGCTGTTGTTGCTGCTGTTGATACTATGACTGCTGCTGTTACTACGACTGCTGTTGTTGCTGTTGTTATTATGACTGCTACTATTGTTGCTATTGTTGTTACTGTTGCTGCTGCTGGTGTTGCTGGTGTTGCTGTTGCTGGTGCTGTTACTATCGTTGCTGCTGGTGGTGTTGCTGGTGTTACTGTTGTTGCTTCTAGTGTTGCTGTGGTTACTATTGTTCCTGCCATGGTTCCTGTTATTACTATTACTGCTGCCATTATTCCTGTTGTTGCTGTTGTTACAATCGTTACTGTTGTTCCTATTGTTGCGATTGTTATTATTGTCGTTGTTGCTATTGTTGCTGCTGTTGTTACTGTTGTTACTATTATTGCTGCTGTTGTTACAGTTGTTACTATTATTACTGCTGTTGCTGCTGTGGTTACTATTGTTGTTATCATTGTTCTTATTATTGCTGCTGTTGCTGCTGTGGTTACTATTGTTGTTGCTATCATTGTTCTTATTGTTGCTGCTGTTGCTGCTGCTGCTGCTACTGTTGCTGCTGCTGTGGTTCTTGTTGTTGTCACCATTGTTGCTGTTGTGCTTCCTGTTGCTTTTACTATTGTTGCTATTGTTTTTCCTGTTGTTGCTGTGGTTACTATTGTTGCTGCTATTGTCACTGTTGTTACTATTGTTGCTCCTGCTCTTCCTGTTGTTGCTGGTGTTCCTATTATTATTGTTGTTTCTGTTGCTGCTGCTGCTTTTGCTGTTACTATTGTTGGCATAGAGACCCTGGGAGCACTGCCAACTTCCTTGGGCCCCTACATCTGGAGCCTGAAAGAACCCCAGCATTGCCAGGGGATTCGGGTGGGCTTCTGCTATACTGCCTGTCTCAGACTGGCCCAGAAGCTGAGACAGGACTAAGCACCCCCAGGTGGAGGATATTTTGTGAGGAGCTAGGGAAAATGGGGGCAGCCTCATTCCAGATTTCAATACTATTATCTGGCAGAGTATGTCCAAAGGGCATGTCTGGGAACAGCAGGATGAAGAAAGCAGCATTTCTATAATAAGTATCAGCAACTTCCCAGTATTCATAAAGATAAGATAATTGAGAAAATTTGCAATTTGATTTTTCACTTGCCCAACTGTTGAAAAGAAAATAAGCATTGGTAAGAATAATTTCTAAAATTGTATTTGCACAAACTGATGACAACAGTGTCTAGATTTTGCAATCATCATTTTTAACTGATCTAAGATTAAATGTAGTCATTACCCACATCCTCCATTACATAGAAAAGTGACCACCTTATGTAAGGAACATAAGCCAGTCCCATTCCCAGAAGAGCATTTTTGGAACTGTTCCATTGCATAAATTATTCACCAAGTTCTGTCAATTTTCTTTTTAGGGATCACCACTCAGAACACACTACAAGACTGTGCCTGGACAAAGCTTATATCCATTTGTTGTTCCATTTATTTCTTACCCACTTTATTTTGGTTTTCAGCCTCCTCACAATTTCTTTATCCTCTCTCCATGTTTTTTATTACTGCAGACCAAGAAAAAATAAAGAAAAGATGATTTACCTCCAAGTCAAGAAACTAGACAGTCCCTTAAACTAAGAAGAGAGACCACTCTTGCCATGGCCTTGCTCTGATGATACAAGTCCAGACCAGAGATTTCTCCATCCACCACAGAGTCCACGGAATTCAACCTCATTCCCCTTTGAACCCTACTAACTTAGATCTATAGCCAAATAGAGTTTGTTGTCCTACTGTATTAAAATCTTCCCATGGGATGAGATCCTACCAAACCCCACCAGCTCACTCCATTCCCAGCATTCCTAGGACAATGCTATTGGTGTGCTGGGAATTGTTCACATCTTTGTATTTCTTTATTTTATTCCTTTCTCCACAATGATATCAAATCAAAACACATAGTGGAATTGTGGGCCAGGGAAACAAAATAGAAAAGCTCTGAGAAACAAATATGTGGGAGCAGAGAGATCCTGTTTTCTTAAGGATATAATACAGTTAAACAATCTCAAGTTGGAATGTATGTCAGGAACTTTAAATCGGCCTTTCAGTGTCATGTGTGAAAAAATTTTAAATATATTCATTATTATCTGAGTTAGACTTTAAAGAAAACTAAAATAAAAGAATCAGAACTAAACCTGAGTAATCACTGAATCTCCTCTATTTAGACTGAATGAATACAAGTGTGTGCTTTTTACAAAAAATCTTGAGAAGAGTTTGATAAAGAGCACTATTGAAGTTGGCTCATTAAACCAACATGGTAATGTTTCATTCTGATAAAAATTGCCCTAAATTTGTGGTTTAATTAATTATATTAACATTTTACCAAGATAATATAGTAAACAAAAGCTTTTAGATGCCGAATACTTCAAAGCCTATAATGAAAAACCAGAGTTCCTTACCCCATTCCACTTCTATCAATGCCTCTGGAATAATTTTCAACTATTTTAGCTGGATTTTTTCCCTTGTAATTTATCTTTATATATCTGAATAACTTGCTTTAGATGGACACTGCTTGATTTTCTAGTTTTAAATATTACGTTACCTATTGACTTTCTTATATAAAATATAAAATTTAGCTCTCTTCAACTCTCTCCTCATCCCAACGCACAACTTCTCTCTTCTCTTCAAACTCCGTGTCACCACGTTTTAGTTCAATCAAATGTTGACATTCACATTGTTATGGCTGTGTAACTATTTTTGACAGCTGGGCCCCAGAGTATACGATGATCACACTTCTACTCTTTCACAGCAATTTTTCTCTTGGACCTTGGTTTTTATTGCTTGTTTTCTATATATGCACCATTAATTTCCCCACAACTCTCTGATAAAATAATAAATCTCTCAGTGCATTCAAACACGTCTCCTTCTTCCAGGGAGCCCCACTTTCTAAATTCACCTGGAGTCTGCCGCCCTCCTGGTCCAGCGTAGCGTGGTTGACATTAAGGCTGACTGCCCCGCGGTTGCCCTGGGCTCTCCTCTCCCCACCTTCCTGAACAATCCCAGTGCCTCTTTCTTGGGTGGCTTCCCTGTCTCACAGGTCAGAAGTCTTCCTCATTCTTGGTTTTCTCTCTGATTTTGAGGAAGCACATCTCCCAGTATTGTCCTGAGAAAGAGGGCATAATTGTCCTTCTAAATTCTCTTCTGTAACGTCAGGTATTACAACTACACATTCCTGGCCCTTTGCCACCTGGTTTCTTATAAGGCTCTACCAATGGGTAGCATCAGCCAGATAGAAAGATAGGAGCAAGAGAGGTCTTCTCCCCCGTATCATGAAGGTGTCTTGGGCAGCTTCAGTAACAGCTGCTGGCAACTGAACCCAAGGAATGTGGGTTCCTGGTCACTGTTTGATGGCACTGGGGCAGTTTCAACAGCAGTGGCAGCAGCAACATCAGGGCCTCATTGACTGCAAGGCAAGAACAGGGTCTCACGCCCCATCCAGAAGCAAGTGCTGTTTCCCGGTCTTATGTAAACACCCTCTTCTCTCTCTAGCATACCTCTCTCTCTTTTGCTCAACAATTTTGTAAACGAGTGCCTGTATTAAATTGCCTCTCTCTGAAATACCTACAGCGGTTTCTGTTTTGCTGGTTCAACATGAATGAATATTCTACTTGGGACCACACCCAGGAAATGGATACCCAAATAAGGAAATCTGAAGTTTGTTAAATGATGTGATTGGGATTGAACACATTGATAACATTATTGCCAGGGAAAGGTGAGATACTAACAGTCTATCTATGACATTTGGTCATAAAACAGTTACTTAAATTTAAGCTGTGACTACCTGAAATGAAGAACCTATTTAAAACAAGAGTTTGGGAGGCCAAGGGACTGTTGGATTTGATCACATAGTGGAAACTATGGCCACAGAATCTCTGGGGTAGAGCTGATTGCTTCTAACTCCAATGGAGATATTACAAAAAGAACATAAAAACTTTAGGCTTTCAAGTGTCAAGTTGAGGCATTGCCAGAGAAATTGAGAGCTCATTATGATAACCCTAGAAGACCTTGAGTTTTGTGGAGGCAAGGCTGATACCACTGAAAAGCAGCCTCAAAATTTGAACCTATGTGTTAAGAACTATATCATAGATTACATTCAGAGCCTAACCACGCCTCTGAAATGTAAATTACAGAATGGATGGGAAAGAGTGGACTCCTGAGAAATGAAATGGAGACTGTAAGTGGACTCAAATGAATCTGAAAATCTCGAATCCCCAAGTCCCTTGAACCTCCTTAGCCAAAAGAAGCAGCCCTTCTCTTCCTTTTTGTAAAACAAAAACAAAAACACGTGCCCTTGTGTGAAGAGTTTTATTGACCTCATCTTACACAGTTACCTTAAGAGGGGATGATCGGACACCTTAACACCCACCCACCATGTTGTACTCAGGTATGCCTAGAATAGATTCCAGCTTGTCTCAAGGGGAGAAATAAGAAGTTTGAAGAAGAGATCCCTTACACACGAAAAGAACTTCAAGATTTTGCACCATAACTGCAGAAATCTGGGGAGAAATTTAGGAATGAATTGTAATGATGCCAGGCCCAGGAGGATGAAATGATGTTGAATCAGGTCCAATTTGTCGAGATGGCGTCTCTAATCTAAGATTCCAGATTTAATGTACCAGGTGAAACACCTGGCATTAGTTCTAGTAGTTTGCAGACCAGAAACATTAGAAAAGATATAAGGGAGTATTTCCATAATTTGAAATAAGGAGGACTCCTTAGGCAAGAATAAAATCTAAGAGACATAAAGTGAAAGACTGACGGATGTGACTATGCAAAACAAGACTAAACTAAATGATGCTAGCTGTGTAACTCACACATGCCACATGAACACACATACAGACACACACACATGCACATGCACACACACACACACACACACCCCAAAAGCAAATTCAATAGATGAGTGACAGATTTGAGGAAATCTTTACAATATATATATAAAATTTCTGAAGGGTTAATATCCAATATAAATAAAGAGCTACTAAAAATCAATAAGAAAAAGACAGTAAGAGAAAAAGTAATGGTTTAAGAATACAAATAGTTATTTACAGACATTACATAGAAAGGTTACTTAAGTTATAAAGAAAAAATGTGGAGCCTCGTTGTTAACCAGGGAAATACAAATAACAACAACATATTCTGCATTCAGATTAATCAATAAAATTGATAAAAATTAATAAAGTCATCATCAAGTGTGGATGTGGGTGTGAAGAAACTTATACATTGTTGGCAGGAGTATTGATTGATACATTCTTTAGGAAGACAATTTGGTAGCATCCATAAATATCAGAAATGTGTGTCTTTGAGAAACACAAATGTGCACAAAGAAGCATCTCAGAGATACTTGTTGCATCATTTCTTGATGACAGTGAAATTGGAAATAACCAGAGTCTTTAAATATGAGGAATGCTCAAATAAACTATGGTATATCTACTCATCAGTTAAGAAGGACTGAAAACAATTTATAGCTACTCCATAGAAAGACCCCCACAATGAAGGACCTCTGGAATAATAATATAGAAATAATGGATGTATACCCAACTAATGACCTAGGAAGAGGAAGTCTCAGACTATGCAGTGCATAAAGAGAGATTTTATTTTTTTTAAAGAATTTGTTTATTTATTTGTCAGAGAGAGAGCACAAAGCAGGGAAAGTGGCAGGCAGAGGGAGAAGCAGGCTCTATGCTGAGCAAGGAGTCCAATGTGGGACTTGATCCCAGAGCCCTGGGATCATGACCTGAGCCTAAGGCAGATGCTTAACTGACTGAGCCACCCAGGCATCCCATGGAGAGATTTTAGATTTTTCTGTAATTCTTACATTGTTATGTTTTCCTACTCATGTTCATGGCATATATTAATGCCATTTAAAAAAATAAGTTATTAACTCTGGAAAACACTTTGACACTTTCTTAAAAAGCTAAATATGCAGTTACCATATGACCCAGCAAGTGCACTCCTGGCCATTTATCTGAGAGGTAGGAATATATGTCTATGCAAAATCTTATACACAATTGTTCACGGCAGTTTTACGTATAATAGTCAAAATCTGGAAATAACCAAAACATTCCTCAATGAGTGAATGGCTAAACAAACTATGGTATACCCATACTTAGGAATACGATTCAGTAAGAAAAAGGAACAAATTAACAAAACACAACTTAAATGGATCTCAGGGGTATTATGTAGAGTGATAAAAGCCAATCTCACAAGGTCATTCATGAAAAGAAAAATATCTATAGAGATGGAAAATAGATTAGTGGTTGATTATAGCAGTGGTTACATAAATCTACACGTTATAAAATGTCAGAGAACTATACTCACATATTGTACTGATGTCAATTTCTTGGTCTCAATAGTATACTATAATTATGTAAGATGTAACTATTGGGAGAAACTAGGTGAATGGGACCCAGGACCTCTCTGTATGATCTTTGCAACTTTTTGTGACTCTATAGTTATCTCAAAATAAAGTTTTAAAAATAGATCATGAAAATTACAATAGTTTAAAAAATTAAATGCCATGGGGACTTAGAAAAGACCATTTCTTTATAACAATGTTTCTTAAAGTTATTGATCAAAATGCTTTTGAAATATGAAGAAAATTATGATTCCTCCATCCAGAAAAACACATACCCAAAATCTGCATACAGTTTCTGATATTTTACTGATGCCTATTCAGTTCAGAATGCTTTTTATAGACACTAAGTCCAGCAAGCTACAGTCCATAAGCCAAATCTAGCCTGCTGCCTGTTTTTTAAGTAAAGTTTTATTGACGTACAGCCAAGCCCATTCGTTTCTATACTGTCTACACCTGCTTCATCTCCCCTGCAACAGAGTGAATAGTTCTATATTCTCTGGCCCACAGATCTTACAGTATTTACTACCTGGCCCTTCATGGAGAAAATTTGGTGACCTCTGGGTAGAACTCCACCTCTGGAAGCCAGAAGGAATATTGGAATAGAAAAATAATAAGAGCATGGAGAAGGCAATACTATTAAAACTCTAGATTCTGAGTTTCTTTTTCTGTGTGCCTGGAATTAAACCTCATTTTCTATAGGCAGGCAAGCAGGCAAAGAGATAGAAAGGTAGTGATTTGGAAGGAAGAACCGTTAACATTTATGGAGAACCTTTGTGTGTGGGCTGTGCTCAGCCCTCTTGGGGACATGGCCTTCTGTGTGGATTTCTGCCTATGGCCCTGAGATGGGCTGGGCTGCCACCTTCTAGGACCAGGGGCCTCAGGGTGTGCTCAGGGCATGGTGACACCAACAGGGCCCACACTCTAGAAAAGAAAGGTGTTGGCCACACAGACTCTGAGAGGTGACTTGCAGATGAAGATCTCTCTCTCTCTATCCATATTGTTCAAGACACACTCAGTAGAATCTCCATTACCTAAGGCCCACTTAGTAAAAAGAAATTTTATTTAATTTATCCTAAAACAAAAAGAATGTATTTATATTTCTTGAATGAATAGTGAAAATCCTTTCTTTAAAAGTAGACCTCCTGATGGGAGTTCCCTGTGCTGTTCTTGCATAAACCACACTTATAATGCATTGTTTATAATTTGCCATTCTGATTTCTTTAAAGTAGACCCAGCACTCAGAACACTTTGAAACAATCTGAATCCAAAGTCCAGGATTTTTACCATACTTTTTCTTTTACATTTGACTCACTCACATTTAGACATTTTTAGTGACTCATTTTTATTGACTATCAGGAAAGCATTGACTTACTTTAATCAAATTATACTAAAAATATAATTCATTTTTTACACTCCTATTTTATCAGGTTACATAATGTCATCAAATTAGGTAATTATAATACCAAGTTCAATGAGAAAAAACATAGGTAGGAACAAATGTAACTGACCCTTGATCAGCCTGTAACTCAGCTGGTATATGGAAATGGGTGAACAATCCAGAATGTTGCCACCTAGCCAGAGCTGAGGGTTCGTCAGCTGGTTTTACAGAGGGAAATGTATCAGTCAGGGTTCTGCAGAGAAACAGAACCAATAGGATGTATGCATATAGGATAAACCAGTAAGATTGTGTATGTTTGTATCCATACATAAAAGGAGATATGGGCTCACATCATTACAGAGTCTGAGAAGTCTCACAATCTACTGTCTGCAAACAAGAGGCTCAGAAAAGCCAGTGTCGTTCATTCAGTCCAAGTCTGCGGGTCTGAGAACCAGGGGGACTGATGGTGTCCCTCCCAGTGCAAGAGTGGAAGAAGACATGTGTGAGCTCCTGCAGGCAGGAAGAGAGGATGGCAGAAAGGGAAGAATGCTCACTTCCTCCACGTTTTGTTCTCTTTGGCCCTTGACAGACGGGATGGTGTCCACCCATGTTGGGGAGGGGGCAGTCTATGAGTTCACTGATTCACACGCTAATGTCACCCAGAAACACCCTTGCAGAAACACTCAGAAGTAATGTTTAATCTGGGTATCCCAAGGCCCAGTCAATCTGACCCACGAAATTAACCATGATCACGGAGGCGGAATCCTGTGAATCAGTTAAGCAGAGGCTGGTTTCGAGCTTCTCCTAAGCCCAAATGCTGAGATTTTTTAAAAAAACATAGAATTATCTTTATTTCTCTCACACAAGTCTCAATGAATAAGACAATGTGTATAAGAACTACCCTGAGCAAATGCCAAGAGTAAAATGGTTCCCTTTTCCTTGTTTGGTAAATCTTAGCATAAGATCTATAACAAGGACTCTGAAACTGTGAGCCTGAGTGACCCCTTTAAGTTCTGGAATCAAAGTGACTTGGCAAAGACCTCTTTGTGGTGGCAACTCTATTTTACGTCATCAGACCAATGGGTCTTAGGCTCACGTTCACATTTAGACATCTCTAGCAACAATTGCTTCAACACAGGAAGATGTCAAGCAAGATATGGATGTATGATAATCAGTGTATGATATGATTATATGCATGATATCATGCAATCCCCGCCAAGCCTAGAATATAACAAATCCTACACCATGAACGCTTTCCTCAAGTGTAGACCACACGAGGATTGCCTTCTGTCAGGACTAGTTCTGGCAAAACGGAGACTAAATATCCAGGTTCCCTTGCCCTTGGGCTGCCTCTCCTCCCCTCCCCCACCCTCTGGCTAATCCAGGGTCCCCTGATCCTGAGCGATCCCCTCACCTGGCCCCCCCTCTGGAGAAACACACTCTATGACCTAGACTCTTCGGACTGTGCTACTGAATGATGTGTGGGGGCAGCGGACATCAGCCCGGGAACCCAGCCCGGATGAGCTCTGGGAACCCCTCCATCCTGCGCCCGGGCCTTCAGTCATGTAAGTGCCTGTGTACCCAGAGGCTGCTAAACAGCCCTGGCTGCCACCACCAGGCTCCAGCGAGGACCCCCACGTCCATGGCCATAGCCCAGAACTCTGCCAGCTCCAGACATTGCCACTTACCCATCTGGAGGGCTTCTTGTAGACAGCCATTCTTACTGAGATTTTTCTGCCCATACTGAAATGACATTATCTTAGATCTGAAAAGAGGAATTCTGGAAAAGTCCATATTCATATCCTGTGTGCACATTTCCCAAGCCATCTGTTGTCCCCCCAGGAAAATTTGGGGAATGTCATCAGTAGTGACGACATCTGGGTCAGCCAGAACTATGAGGGTCAGGGACATCAGGAAGAGTAAGGCCCAGTGCCTGAGTCGCTGGAGCTCACAACCTAACTGTGGCCACATTTGGATCACATCAAGCTCCCGTGCAGGTGCTACGTCACTAAACTGGGGTGTGCATGCAATGTCTCCCACACCACCAGCCACAGAGCCGAGTGGGCAGGACCTTTTCCACTCAGTAACTATTGGCTATGGACTAATAATGTCAGCATCATGCTAGGCATTGGGACAAGGTGAACGAAATGAATGTGGGTTTTGGTGTCACAGGGGTGGAGGAAGCAATGATAGCACAGCATGGAAAGTGAGCCTGGGAACAGGCAGGAAGGAAGCCGTCGGCCTCACAGTCACTGGGTCATGCTTGCTGAGTGGGGATGAGTTTCCCCGGGGAGCTGGTACTTAGCTACAATTCCAGGAATCCACAGGATTTGGCAGACAGAGGAGGGAGTGTGTTCTTTATGGAGATAGTGGCAGGTTTGGGAGGAACTGTGTGGTTGAGGTAGTGCCTATGCAGGAGGGGGGAAGCTAGGGAAAGCAGCAGGTGCATGGCCTTGACCCATGCCATTGTGGGGAGAGAGCTGTGAAGGGCAGGACAGGCAGCAGGAGATCAGGAGCAGCCCAGGCTGAGTCTCAATGGGCCGTGAGAAGGGGGTGGGTGAGAGGAGGGTTTAGGGAGAGAAACAACATAGAGACTGTGGGGCCTGAGGGCAAGGGAGGAATTTAAGGTGAGTAAAGCAAGGAGAATTGTCCTGTGATGATCTAAAAGAAAACAAATAAACTGGAAACTCATCAAACCCTCAGCAGTCATATTTCACATGAGGGCAAATATTGAGGGGCAGTTCTAGGGGTCTTGAAACCATCAGTATCTTCGAGCACGATACGGTAGGTTTTGTACACAAAATAATCCAAACTCATAAAAGCAGCTTCGAGTACATTAAAAGTACTTTCAGAAAGAAAAAAAAAAAAGACATGTCAGAAACAGTTTCTCCCAAAATGGTTAAGAGAAATAGAGTGGCGATTGAGAGCGGGAGTAATTTTTAATTGTCTTCTTCATAATTTGGGCATTTCCCTAATTTTCTGTAATGTGTGTATTTTTAAAAATATATTTGTTAAGGGGAGCCTGGGTGGCTCAGTCAGTTAAAGATCCAACTCTTAATTTCATCTCAGGTGTGAGATGGAACCCCATGTCCCGCTCCCAGGCTCAGTGGGGAGTCTACTTGAGATTCTCTCTGCCTCTCTCTCTCTCCCTCTGTCCGTCCCCGTGCTGTCCCCACCGGCTTACACACTCTCTCAAATAAATAAATACATTACACACACACATATTAATATATACTTGTTAGGCAATATTTGAAGCATACGAATCAGTCATACTCAGTTATTGCTGAGTAATATTCCCTTGTGTGCGTGTGCACGTGTGTGTGTATGTGAACCACAGCTTCTATATCCACTCATCTGTCAGTAGACACAGGTTGCCTCTGTGTCATGGTGTTTTCATCACTGCTACAAGGAACAGAGTGGGCGCACAGATGTCTTTGAAGTGCTGTTTTCATTTTCTTCAGATAAATATCTAGAAGCGGAGTTGCTGGAAAGCACGGTAGTTCTCATTTTAACTTTTAAAGGAAACCTCCACTCCCTTCTCCACAGAGACCTCACCAACTTATACTCCCGCCAACAGTGCGTGAGGGTTCCCTTTCATCCACAACTATCCCAGATTTTGTCTATCTCATTTCCTTGCTTTTATGTCTAACACACACACACACACACACACACACACACGTACATAAATGTGCACCTCTACTTTGTTTTCTTT
>LNAC01000025.1:3750850-3790789 GCA_002007465.1 Ailurus styani
GAGAGGAGGAAGCAGGCTCCCTGCTGAGCAGAGAGCCCGATGCGGGCCTCGATCCCAGGACCCTGAGATCATGACCTGAGCCGAAGGCAGCGGCTTTAACCCACTGAGCCACCCAGGCGCCCCTCTACTTTGTTTTCATTTCTATTTTATATTTATTTTCTGCTCTTCTGTTTACCTCCATTTTTCTTACATGGGTTTATTCTGTGGTTCCTTTTCTAACTCTCTATTCCAAACAGTCAGAAGTGGAAGACTTCCTTTGTATCATTTATTTAAGCTCAGAAAACTAGAACACATTGCAAAAGAAAATATTTCATTTTTAATTCAGTATCTCCATCACTTTCAAAATTTATCTTTCCATTATAATTCATCATGTGAAGTTTTAAATCCCTAAAGCACTATTTCTCAGGTTATATACTTTGTAGCTCTTTGTATTTATACCTAACTGTGAGTCTTTCTTGACCATATTTGATTCAATAATAATGGTAAGTAGCTACCATTCCATTTTGTTAAATGGACTTTCCTAACCATGATAGAATATGATTTAGTTACTAATTGAGCCAGGTGGTATCCAAGGAAAGATCTTATAAGTTCCTGTTCTATAAAAACGAATAAACTGTAGTAACTTAATGTTAACCTGGAAACAGAAGCTCATGGATGTACTCGAAGTTTCTTTGGTCATTGACATTTCAAGCTCTTTGGACTTGCTATGAAACAATTTTAATCCATTTGACCCAATAATCCTTAAAAATTTAAAAGCAATCAGATTGGGCCCCTGGGTGGCTCAGTGGGTTAAAGCCTCTGCTTTCAGCTCAGGTCATGATCCCAGGGTCCTGGGATCGAGGCCCGCATCGGGCTCCCTGCTCAGCGGGGAGCCTGCTTCCCCCTCTCTCTCTCTGCCTGCCTCTCTGCCTCCTTGTGATCTCTCTCCCTCTGTGAAATAAATAAATAAAATCTTTAAAAAATAAATAAATAAATAAAATAAAAATAAAAGCAATCAGATTAAGTGGACTATTTGTTTTTATTCATTCAGACCAGATGATGACAATAAAAATCTGGTAATAATTACTTGAAAATGTGACTTTGAATAACATCTGATTTTTTGACATGCTTTTAAAAAACAAAACTTCTAGTATTTAGAATAGAAAGGAACTATCACTTGCATATGTTGAAACCTAACCATGTCAGCAAGATTAAATGGGAGGGTAAGAATGTTTCTCCCTAACCTCAGAAACTGTTAAAAAAGCAAGCATTAGCCAACGAAGTTTTAAATGGCCTGCTTTGATGAACTAAACTAATAAATATTGTGACAGCTGACTGTGGGGTGAAAGCCACAATAAGATAAACTCCCTTAAATACTTGATGCATTGCAGGGCTGCTCTGTGGGGGGAGAGTAAGCTGTCATTTCAGTGGGATCTGATAGAGTAGCTACAAGAATAAAGTGAAAGAAATACACAGGGAGAAAGAGCAATTCTGCCTCACTTATAGACCTTTGGTGAACCCCAGACTTCACAGTACTCTCTGGGGATGAATCTAAATTAACGCAACCTACCATCAGCTATCATGAAATCTAAGATTTCAGCCTTTTTTTTTCCTTGGAAAGGGATATTATAACAAAACATCTGAAAGAACATTAATGGTCATTTGCTGTTTATTTAGGTCCTGGGAAACCTAGAAGAAATACAGCGTGGCCAGTGCTTAAAAATACCACAACCTATAAGAGATGCACGTTGAGGATGCTGGCAGTACCAAGAGTGGCTAAATGGAATTTGCCATGAATCATTTTAATAGCTTCTGGTATGGGGACTGCTACTTTCCATGTGGTCTCTAGGAATTTTTGAAAAGCATCTGCCAATCACGATGCCCAAGGAAAAAAAAGTATTAAAATCTACAGGATGAAAACAATAATAGACGTTTCACTGGCATTCACCATCGTGTTTATTTGACCCACATTTATTAAGTGTCTGCTGTGTGCAAGTTCAGTCCTGGGCATGGAGATTGCACATGGAACAGGAGATGTTATTCTTAGATCATGGAATTCATGTTGTAGCAGAAGAAACAATATTTAGCAGGGAGTTAGAGTCCCAGGGTACAACATTTCACCCAACACACTCATCTAGCTCGGTGTCTTGAACAGAGATGGTGATTAACGCAGGCAGCCCAGAGGGAGGGGCAGGGGTCACAGAGAGGTCTGACCTCTCCGGGAGCCCAGAGGGACTTCCGCTGAGATCAAGGGTGAATGTGAAATACCTAGACAGGAGTGAGACTTGTGCAAGAGCACCTAACTCCATCCCTCACTTGGGCCACTTGGGACTACTTCGCCCTACGTGGAGAAAAGTCACCTGCGCATGGTGTATTTACCGGACACGTTTTCTTAAGTTGTGGTAAAGTACACAAAATGCTTACCATCTGCACCATTTATAAGTTCAGAGGCACGGAGTATATTCCCACCCCTGTGCCACCACCATCGGGCTCCAGAACTCTTTCCAGCCTGCCAAGTGGAAACTCCGTACCCACTAAACGGGAACTCCCCATTCTCCTTCCCCCCACCACCTGGCACCCACCCTTCTCCTTTTTGACTGTGTAAATTTGACCACACTAGGAACCTCCTGTGAGTGCAATCATCGAGTGTCTTTTTGTGACTGGCTTATTTTACGTAGCGTAATGTCCTCAAGGTCCATCCATGTTGTCACAGATGTCATAATTTCCTTCCTTTTTAAGGCTGAATAATATCCCACTATACGAATATATCACATTTTGTGTGTCCATTCATCCATCAATAGACACTTGAGTTGTTTCCACTGTTGCTGAACAATATCCAATCAAATATTGTTTGTGACTAATGCTGCTATGAATGTGAGTGTGCAAATATCTCTTCAAGATACTGCTTTCAGTTCTTTGGGATATATACTCAGGAGTGGAATTACTGGATCCTATGGTAATTCCGTGTTTAATTTTTGGAGCACCCACTGTTTTCCATAGTAGCTGTGCTGTGGAACATTCCCACCAATAGTGCACAAGGGTTCCAGCTTCTAGATGGCCACATTTCTGTGTGTAGAACTGAAGTGATGACCTTTTCATTTAATAGTTCACACAGCTTGTACAGAATCATTCTGTATCATGAAGAAACACATTCCAAGAAAAGGCAGACTTTTATTTTAAATTTTTAAAAATAAATCATATTTTCCTTCAGTTGTCTATTCATACCCATAGATGTCACAAACATGTTCAGTATTTTGTTTTACAGTGTTTGTGTAAATGTATTGTGCAATGGTCCTTGGGCAAAAACCATTTAGACTCTAAGCACCAACCATTACATGTGACCATGACATTGGCTGGCTCTTGTTCGGGAGGCTGCTCCTGCCCCAGGGAAGTGTACCCCGTGTCCCCATGTCCCCATGTCCCATGTCCCCTGGCTGGGCTCCTCACACTCAGGACTTAGTGGGAAAGAGTCCCAGTGTTCCACCCAGTCCCACAGGCTCTCAGTTTAGGGCCCTTATGAACGTGGGCTGGCATAAAATGCACAAAAATGTTTTCTCAAAGCCAACAATGCAGGTCACTTTTTCCTTTTAGCCATGGTGAGTTGGGAGGCCAGGAAAACGTCCATGCCCGGGGCTTCAAGGGAAATCAGCCACGGATGCTTTCAGGGGACTCCCCCAAGGCCACACCTGGCTGCCTCTAATTTTCCTAAGTAGGAAATGACCACCTAGCATCGGACACTGACACATCATTACCTCTACTCAAACACATTTTAAAATAAAGGTCTTCTCTGTTCTAGGGACAAGGGAATGCTGTTCAATGGGAAATGCAACAGGGATAGCAATTAACTTAATGAGAGGACCCAGGGAAACTCTGAAGAGATTTTTCCCTCTCTTCCTTTAAATTTGGCTCTGGAAGTGATTCTTTCTAAAGCATCCCAGAGAAGGAGGGATTAATAAAGGCCAAGTGTCCCTCATGAAATGAAATCCCATTAAACCAACTACATAAGTTCTTTTTTTTTTTTAAGACTTTATTTATGTATTTTTCAGAGAGAGAGAGAATGCGGCAGGAAGAGAGAGAAGCAGGGTCCCCAGTGAGCCAGGAGCCCCAGTGAGCAAGTGGGACTCGATCCCAGGACCCTGGGATCATGACCTGAGCTGAAGGTGGACACTTAACCGATTGAGCCACCCATGAATTTTGATTACACAGGTTCTTAAACAGAACAAACTAAGTAAATCCCTGCTCTGTGGTGGACAAGAGAGTAGGTGAGGAGGTCAGACTGTGTCAGAGATATCAGGAAGGCCTGACAGATGGACCCATTGTCTTTACCACTGGTACCTCAGGTCTGTGACGGCAGTCTGCTTCTGAGGTGGCAGAGAGGAGGTTAAAAGCATAGATAGTGTGGAGATTGGAGAGATCTTTCCATTAGCCATCACATTTTAAGACTTTTGCTATGTACTTCAAACTGTCCTTTAGAATATTTTACAAATTAATCCACCAACACACTATCAGTATGTAAGTTTTCCACATCCTTGTCACACACGGACCTCTCCCCTCTCCCTCCCACACACATGTGTGCACTGTCCATACACACAGCTGTGCAAAGCTGACCAGCAAAAGATGATACCTTATGGCTGTCTTACCCACATTTCTGTCAGTAGTGTGGGTGAATGTGTTTTCTTGTTTACTGGCAATTTTATTTTTCTTATGGAATGACTGTTCTTGTCTTTTGCCCATTTTCCTTTTGGGATAGTCCACTTTTCCTTATTAATAAGTAAGAACCTACTTAAAAAAATGTTTTCCCTTTTCATGACCTCATCATCTTCTAGAAACTTGCAGAGAACATGAGTTGGAGACTTTTTAAAGTTTTTTAAGTTTTCTCCTTTGGGGTAGAGTTTTGGGATCAAAGTAGTGCCAGCCTTATAGAAAGAGTTTGGAAGTTTCCCTTCCATTTCTAACTTTTGAAACAGTTTCAGAAGAGTAGATATTAATTCTTCAAATGTTTGGTAGAATTCCCCCAAAAAGTCATCTGGCCTGGATTCTTGTTTGTTGGGAGATTTTTGATTACTGCTTCAATTTCCTTGCTGGTCATGGGCCTGTTCAGATTTTCTGTTTCTTCCTGGTTCAGTTTTGGTAGTTTATATGTCTCTAAAATGCATCCATTTTTTCCAGATTGCCTAATTTGTTGGCATATAGTTGCTAATAATATATTTTTATAATTGTTTGTATTTTCTTGGTGTTGGTTGTGATCTCTCCTCTTTCATTAATGATTTTATTTATTTGGGTCCTTTATCTTTCTTTTTGATAAGTCTGGCCAGGGGTTTATCAATCTTATTAATTCTTTCAAAGGACAATCTTCTAGTTTTGTTGCTCTGTTCTACTGTTCTTTCGGTTTCTATTTCATTGACTTCTGCTCTAATCTTTATTCTCTTCTCGTGCTGGGTTTAGGCTTTATTTGCTGTTCTGTCTTCAACTCCTTTAGTTGTAGGGTTAGGTTGTGTATCGGAGACCTCTTTTGTTTCTTCGGAAAGTTTTGTATTGCTATATACTTCCCTCTTAGGATCATCTTTGCTGCATCCCAAAGATTTTGAACAGTTGTGTTTCATTTTCATGTGTTTCTATGAATTTTTAAAATTCTTCTTTCATTTCCTGGTTGACCCATTCATAGGATGTTCTTTAGCCTCCATAAATTTGAGTTCTTTCCAAATTTCCTCTTGCGATTGAGTTCCAGTTTCAAATCATTGTGGTCCAAAAATAGGCAGGGAATGAGCCCAACCTTTTGGTGCCAGTTGAGACCTGATTTGTGACCCAGGATGTGGTCTATTCTGGAGAATGTTCTGTGTGCACTAGTGAAGAGTATGTATTCTGTTGCTTTAGGATGGAATGCTCTGAACATATCTTTTAAGTCCTTCTGGTCCAGTGTGCCCTTCAAAGCTCTTGTTTCCTTGTTGATCTTTTGTTTAGATGATCTGTCCATTGTAGTGAGGGAGGTGTTAAAGTCCCCTATTATTATTCTATTATGTCGATGTGTTTCTTTAATTTTGTTATTAATTAGCTTAAATAACTGACTGCTCCCATGTTAAGAGCATAAATATTTACAATTATTAGGGCTTCTTGTTGGATAGACCCTTTAATTATGATATAGTGTCCTTTCTCATCTCTTATTACAGTCTTTGGTTTCGAATCTAATTTGTCAGATATTAAGGATTGCCACCTCATCTCTCTTTTGATGTCCATTAGCATGGTAAATGGTTTTCCATCCCCTCACTTTAAATCTAGAGGTGTCTTTGGTCTAAAACGAGTCTCTTGCAGACAGCATATCTATGGGCCTTGTTTTTTTATTCAATCTGATACCCTGTGTCTTTGGATTGGAGCATTTATCCTCTTTACATTCAGAAATTATATGTTGACCTATTTTTATTCATTTTGGGGGTGGGGGTTCTCTGTGCCTCCTGGACTTGAATGCCTGTTTCCTTCCCCAGATTAAGGAAGTTCTGCACTATAATTTGCTTCTATATACCTTCTGCCCCTCTCTTTCCTCTTCTTCTGGGATCCCAATAATTCTAATATCATTTCACTCTATGGTATCACTTAACTCTTCTTTCTCCCCTCATGATCCAGTAGCTGTTTATCTGTCTTTTTCTCAGCTTCCTTATTCTCCATCATTTTGTCATCTATATCACTAATTCTCTTCTGTCTCATTTATCCTAGCAGTTAGAGTCTCCATTTTTTAAAAAAAGATTTTATTTATTTATTTGACAGAGAGATAGAGAGCACAAGTAAGCAGAGCAGCAGGCAGAGGGAGAGAAGCAGGCTCCCCACTGAGCAGGGAGCCCAATGCGGGGCTCGATCCCAGGACCCCAGAATCATGACCTGAGCCAAAGGCAGCTGCCCAATGAACTGAGCCACCCAGGTGCCCCAAGCCTCCATTTTTTATTGCATCTCATTAATAGCCTTTTAAATTTTGACTTTTAGTTTAGATTTTGACTTTTAGATTAGATTTTAGTTCTTTTTTTTTTCTCCAGAAAGAGACTCTATAGTGTCTTTATGCTTTTTTCAAGCCCAGCTAGTATCTTTATCATCATTATTCTGAACTCTAGTTCCAACATCTTACTTATATCCATACTGATTAGGTCCATGGCAGTTAGTACTGCCTCTTGCTCTCTTTTTTTTTTTTTTTCCGTTCCCCTTTCCCTCCCCTTTCCCCCTCCCCCTTTCCCTCCTCCCTCCCGTATTCTTTTCTTCTACCCTCTTTTCTCCCTCCCTCTTTTCACCCTTCCTTCCTTCCTTTCTTTTCTTTTCTTTTTCCCTTTCTCTTCTCTTTTTTCTTTTCTTTTCTTTCCATTTCTTTTCTCTTTTCTTTTCTCTTCTCTTCTTTTCTTTTTCTTTTCCTGTCTCCCTTTCTCCCTCTCTCCCTTTCTTTCTTTTTCCCTTTCCCTCCCTTTCCACTTCCTTTCCCTTCCTCTTCCTCCTTTCTTTTTTTTTTTATTTTTTTTAATTTTTTTTAATTTTTTTATTTTTTTTAATTTTATTTTTATTATTTGCCCAAGGGGTACAGGTCTGTGAATCATCAGGCTTACATCTTTCACAGCATTCACCAAAGCACAAACCCTCCCCAATGTCCATAACCCATCCACCCTATCCCTACCCTCCCACCCCCCAGTAACCCTCAGTTTGTTTTGTGAGATTAGGAGTCTCTTATGGTTTGTCTCCTTCCCCATCCCATCTTGTTTCATTATTTTTCCCTCCCTACCCCCCACGACCCCCAACCCTGCCCCTCCAGTTCCTCATATCAGAGAGATCATATGATAATTGTCTTTCTCTGATTGACTTATTTCGCTCAGCATAATACCCTCCAGTTCCATCCATGTCGTTGCGAATGGCAAGATTTCGTTTCTTTTGATAGCTGCATAATATTCCATTGTATATATATACCACATCTTCTTTATCCATTCATCTGTTGATGGACATCTAGGTTCTTTCCATAGTTTGGCTATTGTGGACATTGCTGCTATAAACATTCGGGTGCACGTGCCCCTGAGGATCACTACCTTTGTGTCTTTAGGATAAATACCCAGTAGTGCGATTGCTGGGTCGTAGGGTAGCTCCATTTTCAACTTTTTGAGGAATCTCCATACTGTTTTCCAGAGTGGCTGCACCAGTTTGCATTCCCACCAACAGTGTAGGAGGGTTCCCCTTTCTCCGCAACCTCGCCAACATCTGTCATTTCCTGACTTGTTGATTTTAGCCATTCTGACTGGTGTAAGGTGGTATCTCGCTGTGGTTTTAATTTGTATTTCTCTGATGCCGAGTGATGTTGAGCACTTTCTCATGTGTCTGTTGGCCATTTGGATGTCTTCTTTGGAGAAATGTCTGTTCATGTCTTCTGCCCATTTCTTGACTGGGTTATTTGTTTTATGGGTGTTGAGTTTGAGAAGCTCTTTATAGATTTTGGATACTAGCCCTTTATCTGATATGTCATTTGCAAATATCTTCTCCCATTCTGTCAGTTGTCTTTTGGTTTTGTTGACTGTTTCCTTTGCTGTGCAAAAGCTTTTAATCTTGATGAAGTCCCAATAGTTCATTTTTGCCCTTGCTTCCCTTGCCTTTGGTGAGGTTCCTAGGAAGAAGTTGCTGCGGTTGAGGTCGAAGAGGTTGCTGCCTGTGTTCTCCTCGAGGATTTTGATGGATTCCTTTCTCACATTGAGGTCTTTTATCCATTTTGAGTCTATTTTTGTGTGTGGTGTCAGGAAATGATCCAGTTTCATTTTTCTGCATGTGGCTGACCAGTTTTCCCAACACCATTTGTTGAAGAGACTGTCTTTTTCCCACTGGACATTCTTTCCTGCTTTGTCGAAGATTAGTTGACCATAGAGTTGAGGGTCCATTTTTGGGTTCTCTATTCTGTTCCACTGGTCTATGTGTCTGTTTTTGTGCCAGTACCATACTGTCTTGATGATGACGGCTTTGTAATAGAGCTTGAAATCTGGAATTGTGATGCCGCCAACTTTGCTTTTTTTTTTCAACATTCCTTTGGCTATTCGGGGTCTTTTCTGGTTCCATATAAATTTTAGGATTATTTGTTCCATTTCTTTGAAGTAAATTGCTGGTATTTTGATGGGGATTGCATTAAATGTGTAGATTGCTCTAGGTAGCATAGACATTTTCACAATATTTATTCTACCCATCCATGAGCATGGAATGTTTTTCCACTTCTTTGTGTCTTCCTCAATTTCTTTCATGAGTACTTTATAGTTTTCTGAATACAGATTCTTTGCCTCTTTGGTTAGGTTTATTCCTAGGTATCTTATGGTTTTGGGTGCAATTGTAAATGGGATTGACTCTTTAATTTCTCTTTCTTCTGTTTTGTTGTTGGTATATAGAAATGCAACTGATTTCTGTGCATTGATTTTATATCCTGACACTTGACTGAATTCCTGTATGAGTGCTAGCAGTTTTGGAGTGGAGTCCTTTGGGTTTTCCACATAAAGTATCATATCATCTGCAAAGAGTGAGAGTTTGACCTCTTCCTTGCCGATTTGGATGCCTTTTATTTCTTTTTGTTGTCTGATTGCTGAGGCTAGGACTTCTAGTACTATGTTGAATAGCAGTGGTGATAGTGGACAGCCTTGCCGTGTTCCTGACTTTAGGGGAAAAGCTCTCAGTTTTTCTCCATTGAGAATGATATTCGCTGTGGGTTTTTCGTAGATGGCTTTGATGATATTGAGGTATGTACCCTCTATGCCTACACTATGAAGAGTTTTGATTAAGAAAGGGTGCTGTACTTTGTCAATCTTGCTCTCTTTTTAAGGTGAGTTTTTCCATCTTATCTCTCTGTTGAGAGAACAAAATACTAAAATGACAACAACGACTCCAGAGATATATACACTAAACAAATCAGAAGAGATCCAAAATTGGAAAAAAAAATTTTTTAAAGAGAGAATATAATCATACAAGTGAACAGAATAGAGCAATACACTCAATCCTGTGTACATTTTGGTCTGTTTATTGGAAAACTAGATCCCAAAATTATAAAGAAAGGAAAACTTATATATGTACAAAAATAAATTAAATACAACGAGAGGATAGTATGTAATTGTAAAAATGAAAATTAAAAGAGAAAAAAGAAAAAAGAAAAAAGGGATATAAATAGACAGGTGAAGAGAACAGAGCAATACACTATATTCTGAGTGTATTTTGGTCAGTTTGTTAGAAGAAACTACATCTCAAAATTGCAAAGAAGAAAAACAACATATAAACAAAAATAAAATTAAATACAGTGAAAGGATAGAATGTAAATGTAAAGATGAAAATTTAAAAAGGCTTTAACAAAACAAAGAAGAAGAAGAAGAAGAAGAAGAAGAAGAAGAAGAGCAAATATGATCAGGCAGGTGAAGAGAACAGAGCCATACACTAGATTTTGGGTGTATTTTGATCTCTTTATTAGAAGAAACTGCATGCCAAAATTGTAAAGAAAGAAACACACACACACACACACACACATATACGCACACCTACATACATTATATATGTATATACATATATACACATATATAATTAAATACAATGGAAGTATAGAATGTAACTATAAAAATTAAAATTAAAAAAGATTTTTAAAAAAGAGTTGATAAAATAAGAAATTGGTTGAAAAAGGAAAGAGAAAAAAATAAAATTGAAAGACTAAACAATCGTGGGGGGAAAACATGAATTTTATATACTAATTTTCCCGAGTTCTAGAGTTTTGCAGTTCTGTGTGATCAGTGAACTTGGTCTTGGCTAGATGTTCTTGCTGATCTTCTGGGGGAGGGGCCTGTTGGGTTGATTCTCAAATGTCTTTGCCCCAGGCACAATTGCACCACCTCTGCTGGGACCAGGCTAAGTAATCTGCTCCGGGTTCACTCTCTGTGGCTTTTGTTCCCAAAAGGCTTTCCACACAGCTTTAGAGGATGAGAGTAAAAATGGCGGCCTCCCAATCCCCAGCCCCAGAGCCAGAAGCTCAGGGCCCCACTCCTCTGTTAGCCCTCAGAGAAAAGCAGTAAATCTCTCCTGTCTCCCTGGTCTCTGGCTGCCGCACTCCATGCTCACCCAGCCTGTGACCAAGCGTTTCTATCTCTGGCACACAGCCCCATTTGGAGTCTCCAAACCCAGAAGATTCCTGCAGCACACTGCTGTGCTGCACCTCCCAGGAGAGGAAGAAGAGTCTCCCGGATCTGCCGCTTGTTGGGCCACTGCTCTTCGAGCAGGGCCCCCACTGTGCCACAGATCACAGTTTATGGCAATCCCAAGACAAGAGCTTGGACTCTTGTCTCTGCAGCTGACTTCTCCGCTCTGATACCTGGGAGCTCTGCTGCAGTCAGACACCCCTGGTCTTTCTGTGACCCTGAGGGACCTAAGACCACACTGTCCCAGTTTGGGTTTTACTCCCTGCTTAGCTACCTGAGTGACGTCCCTCACCAGAGCAGTATTTTAAAAGTTCTGATTTTGTGCTCCACTGCTCTATCACTTGCTAGTACCTGGCTGACAGAGGTTCCTTCCCCCTGTGGTCTATCTTCCCATAAATCACCTCGGATTCACCACCTTGCAGAAAGTCGTTGATTTTCTATTTGTAGAGTTGCAGCTATTCTTTTTTTAGATCTCTGGTTGAGTTTGCAGGTGTTCAGAATGACTTGATAGCTATCTAGCTGAATTTCTGGGACCAGACAAAACTAAGCTCTCCTACTCCTCCGCCATCTTGGACACAGACTCTGGACAGGTGGATCTAGCCATTTAGATTTGCTGTAGTTTCTCTTTGCCACATGTTTTGAGACTTGCTGCAGACTGGATTTGTACCCCCATCTCTGGCCAGTCTGTTCTTTGAATCTTTTGCTTGTAATGGGATGGTGGTGTCCTGGCATCAAGAGTCTGATATTGATTAGTGGCTCCACCCACTCATTCTTCCTGATTAAACTCAGTGCCCAAACCATATCTCAGTACTACCTGTACTGCTTCCAGTCTTCTGTATGGGAACTGGAAAACTGCAAGACTCTGAGTGGGTGTGGACCCTGAGCTGTGTTCTTATAAGAGGCAGACAAATAGGAAAATGTGCCCACTGCCTGGGCTTGAAATTTGGGAATTTGAGGGCCATTTTCCTCCAACAATTGAAAGTTAAGAAGGCAGGTGTTGTAGTTTGAATAAAGAAATTCACTCATAGCATCCCTGGGGTTTGATGTCAATAAATCTTACTGATCAACAACACAGTTTTAAAGTAAGATACACACCACTCCCTTAATGATTTTGGTGTTGTCGCCAAAAGCCAGAAAGATCTCTAAGAACCAAACATCAAATAAAATAAATTACATATACTATTAATTCTTCTGTAATAGGAGAAAAAACAGGATTATACATTCATTCAGGAACTGCAGTATAAATGTATTTCTACTCTCCATTTGAGAAAAAGGTAAATATTGGTACATAATTACTTAAACTAAATTAGCCCTGGGGGCAGGGTCCATTCAAGTCTTTCTGCATCCTGTCATCCCGCGTGACTTTCCTTCTGAAATTACTTCAGTTGTCTGTTTGTTTTCAGTCTGTCTCTCCCAACTTGGATGTAAGTTCTCTAAGAGCAAGAGATCCTGCCTCTCCTCCTCTCTAACTGAATCCCCAGGACCTAAAGCTGTATGGGCATGTAATAGATGGTCAGTTAATATCCACTAGATGAATTAATGGTGGGTAAGTGGTTAATGGATCTATCAGCAAACAGAGGCATGATATCCTTTGATTTTGGCTTTTCCCTAAGACAAAAATAAAAGTATGGGGGAGTGGGAGAGTGACGGGTCTGTCTGTGCAGCCCAACAATGATGATTAATCCTGTAATAATTCAACAATATCCAGACAAGAGTATTTTTCACTGTCTCCATTAGCTACCACCATTCATTAGTCTCGGATGGGTCATTAATTCATTTGCTATATTTCTTTAGTATTGATTTTTTGTCATTGTCAAGTACAGCTTTTCCTTTAACTTACCATTAATTAGCACATCTTTCTATCCCATGGCTCTCACAGGGGCACTGGCAAAAAATATGCTACTTTAACTAAATTAACCAGGATTCCTGCACCAAGTGTTAGAATTACCCAGCCTTTTCCCATGGATAGGGGTGGCCCAATATTGCACAACTGTTCTTTAGAACAAAGCCAGCATAGAACAAGATTTCAAGGCCCACTTGTATGTTTTATATGAGCCTTGGGGTAGGATCGTCTCATTTGTCTTGGAAATCTATCTTTCTCCTCTCAAGAGAACAGCCTTTGGTTTGGGTCCTGGAATTGGACACAGTGGGTTATGTCTTCAACTTTGAACAACTCCAGTCATGTCAGGAGCAGCTGGACAATGGGAACCACACTGAAAGAGGAAAATGATTCTGGAACCTCCTAATTCTAAATAACAGTGGGTCATGTTTTGTTTCTCAAGTCCCGGACAGTATTTCTCTGTGTCCTTAGTTTGGGTCATGGGTATTTTACCTTATTTGGCCCCCTCCCCCAACTAGGCACCAATGGTTAGGGAGTTTTTGTCTTTTCATTAACCTTTGGCTAATTGTAAGCAGTAGATGATCATCACATGATTCCCTCAAATTATGATCTCCCGATTCAGCAACCGAGGAAGTGTTTCTACTTCTCCCTCAGTGGTGTTGCTGTGTGGCCCCTTCATGGCGGGCTACCCCTGGTCTCCCTGAGCCTTGGTCCCTTCCTGTCAGACCAGCCCTTGTCCTCACCCTCCCAGAGCCTATCTGCAACAGCAGGAGGAGGTGGGGAGCTGCTGTGCCTGTCCCTCACCCTTTGACAATTCTGGCCTGGATGGACAATGGCATTTGAAGGTGTGACTACAATTACTGTTGAGCGTGTGACAGATGCGGCAGGCAGGAACCGTCCATTAGTTTCCAGTTTTCCAGTTTCAGTAAAGAAGGTGTGTCATTTTGAAATATCACTTTTTAAAGTCTTTCAAGGAGATAAACAATTCTGTGACTATTTCTGCCCAGGGCACAACTTGGTGGCATGTTGTGCAGTCGGGCCCAAGGCAGCAGCTCCTCACTGGCGTGAGTTGCAGTGAGGGCAGCCTCCATGGGTTCCACGGCCCCTCTGCCTGTCGCCCACCTGTGGATTAGTCACCCTCTTCTGTGTGCACCAAGCAAGCCAACATTTCCTATCCTTAACCTTCCAATCTCCAGCTTGGATTAAGCCCCGGAAAGATTTGACCTTGTTTTCCAGGCCCCATAATTCTGCATGGCCAACCTATTTTAATGTAAAAATACCATATGGTTTCATTCATATGTGGAATTTAAGAAACAAAACAGATGAACATATGGGGGGGAAGAAAAAAGAGAGAGCAAAACAAACCGTAAGAGACTCTTAACTATGGAGAACCAACTGAAGGTTGATGGAAGGAGTGGGTGGGGAATGGCCTAGATGGGGGGGGGATGGGGATAAAGGAGGGCACTTAGGGTGGTGAGCACTGGGTGTTGTATGCAAGTGATGAAGCCCTAAATTCTACTCCTGAAACCAATATTGCCCTTAATTAGTATGTTAACTAACTAGAATTTAAATTAAAAAATTGAAAAAAAAAAGAAAGAAAGGATCAAACCGTAGACATTATATACTTTAAGCATGCGTCACTTCCTCTCTCCATCTGCTTCTCATTACGACTGTCAGCCTTGATGGTAATTGAATCTTGAGGAGAAAACTCACGTTAGTTGTGTTGAACAATTAACAGAATGTCTTGTAAACTTGATTAGAAACTCATGTGTGCTTTTTCCTTGGCACAATTCCTCTTATTTGTCCCTTTTGAGTATTATGGACTTCTGACTCTTTTATAGGCTCAACTTGGTTCATTTGACCATAATTACTGTTTTTAGGATGGTACAATTGTCCCTTTGTGGTCTTCGTGGACCCTCCATGTTTAGAAATCTGTCTTTTTAACACTACCTTAGCCATCTCTGAGAGTATTTGCCAAAAATGTTTCCTTTCTTTTCTTGAATTTTGAATTTTTCTTGTTCCTAAGCCTAGCATAGCAACTCTTCTTGGAATCATGATTTTTAAATTAATTTAATTTAATTTAATCTATGCAAATTATGCACAAGGGGCTAAAATCTGGCCTCCTGGAGTGCACATTTGATGGCCCTAAGGGCTCTCTTGGCAGGCAGAGCAGTACCATAGGGCACCTCGGCCATGGAGTGAAATGACAAATCGTTTCAAGACACTTGACTGAAAGTATAAATGAGAACAGACACGAAAATCAGGCCACAAAAGCTTTGCCTTCTACAGGTCAACAACCGAGTGTTTAAAGAAGAGTGATTCTACGTTGTATTAATGCTATTAATGACTGGGATACCAGAGCAGATAAAGACCAAACACTCTGCAGCTTTGAGCTGAGTGGCCAATGGCAGAGGCTGCCTGTGAGCACCAGCGTGTGGGGTCACAGGCAATGACATCAGCACTTGGGAAAGACGTCACAGAGGTGGGAGATGGAGTATGCTGACTGATAACCCGGCCAGGCACAGAGTGAATATTTTTGTCACCATTCGAGAGCTCCCAAGGCATAGATGCAAACTGAAAGGGTTTCTGGGAATTAGGGCACCCACGTGACCAAGGACGATCCTCTGAAGAGTCCCTGCCTCCAGGGCTGGTCCCAAGCACAGCTGGGGTCCGATCGGAAGGATGGAGGACAGAGCCTTACCAACTTCTCTTCCCAGCTGATCTCTGGCTCTTCAAAGACCCCATTATTACCCTCCTGGGACCAGTAGACTCCATGTGATGTCACCAGCCAGGGTGTGGGTGAGGGAGAGCCACCAGAAGATGCAGTTAATTTCTTTTGGACCACGTGGCTATCGTGATCTCTTTTGCTTGTAGGCAGTGAAGGGCTTTGTCACTGCAGTGAGAGGACAGATGCTCTAGACCTCAGCCGTCACGTCACACGAGACCTGTGCCAGCTGTGGGACACCTGGCCATCTTCTACATCCTCGCCTCTTTCTCGGCAGGTTAAGGATGTAGTGGGTGGGGCATGGGAACTGCCCGACCTGTAAGGGCCCACCCGGCCAAATGAGTGCCTTATTCCCACATCTTCTTTCTAGCTCCCTCTGTCCCCTATTTTTAATCTAGAAAGCATCTTTGAGCTCCATGGGAATCTGGGCAGCCGACTGGCATTCTCTTTGTTTCCTGTCCCCAGCCCGACCCTGTCTTCATTCCTGAAATGTCCCGGTGAGGCCTATTTGCTAAAAAAAAAAAAGGCCATCTGGTCCGTGGGATCGATTACGTTCCCAAGGGGACAGCAGCCCTGCAGACACAGACAGACCTCCCTCTTCCTAAGGGGCAGAAGTTAAGAACACTTTCGAATTTGAGGGCTTAGTACTTAGTGGAGCGGGGAGCTGTTTAATTAAAACCGAGCAAAATTTTTCACCACCAGGTTTGGGAAATGTACCTACTGAGGGATTTCAAATGCAGTCAGCCACCTGTGGGGTGATTTTATATGTAATGTAACGTACGATATGAAATGTAATGTATTTGTAATATACGTGTGTGTGTGGAGAGAGAGAGCGAGAACAAAATGAATTCATAAGAAGGCAAATAGGATTTGGTTCAGCAAGTAGAGTCTGATTGCACACAAAATGCTTGGAGGAGCAGCGATAGATTCTGTCCAGTTTCGACACTTCTTACAAACGCCAGAAAGAGAAGGTGCTAAGGTGAGGTCTGTAACTTGATTCACCGGCGTTGCTCAATTCATTACTATGGTGCTGTCGAGCAAAAAACCAGATCCATGTGCTCACAAATGGAAACTATGTTGAAAAAGCACATTGCCGACCGCAGGGGATGGCTCTCTGGCCACAAAACATAAAGGAGCCAGAAACGGAGCCTTGTTCTCTGATGTGGCTTTTCATCTCCTGCCCTCACGCCGGCAGGTCATGGAAAACTCAGTCCTGCCGATTCTGGTCAAGTCTGCTCACTTCAGGTCTCTCTTAGAGAATTCCCCTGGCCTCCCCAGAGGGGGGACTGGGGTCTCTGGAGGCCTCCCTCGTGCCGTGGCCAAGAGTGCTGGTCTCCTCTGCTCCCAGGCCCTCAGATTTGTTTTGAAGGGTCAGGCCTCCCACTAACCAGAGCAGGGACAGCTGGTTCTCCTCCAATATCCACTGTCACCACTTCCTGAGTAATAAAAGCCGTTTTATGTAAGGATCATGCACCCCCCCCCCATTTCCTGTTCTCTCTAGATGTGCTGCTGGCTGGAGAGACACAGGGCGTAAAGGAAGAACGTCCTCCTTGTGTCCCGTCTCCCGTGATGTGAGTGCATGCAGTGGGGTGACTACAACCAGAGATTTCCAGAAGCCACCTGGGGCGGGAAGTCCTGCCCTGCACAGCAGTGAACCAGCAGCATTGGGCCCTGCCCTGTGCCATCCCACCAGCTCTGGGGGGTGTCCTCCAACTTGAGAATGTGAGAAAGAAACAAACTTTAACTTGTCTAAGCCCCTGCTATTTGGGACATTCTGGTAACTCGCAGGCAAACTTAGGCCAGACTTCACCCCCTTGGGAGCCAGGGCAGAGTAGGGGGACCAGAGCCCAGAACATGCTCTCAAAGAGCAGCACCTAGCTCTTCAGCTTGTCCCTCTGTGGTCTTCCCAGCCCAGAACACTTCGGTCTCTTCCGTCGGTGAGTGGAAGATGCCTTCTCTCCTGTCCTGAATCTCCGCCATCCCGAGCAGACAACCTAGGTGCCAAGACCTGCGTCCTTTGCTTTCTGGCTTTATTGTGACAGCTCAGTGTGGGGCAACAGCTGCTGTTCGTGGTGGCCAGAGCTGGGGTGCAGAAGGGAGTGGGGGAAACGCACATTCTTAGTGCTCCCGGACTCAGCTTGCCGCATACTCCCACTATTCCCTGCTGCTCTGTGTTGAGACGAAGGATGGAGACTCGGCCTGCTATCAGCAGCACCCCAGTGTGAGGCCAGGTCGGGGGTGACCAGCTGGTTCTCCCTCCATAGGATTCTGTCATATGTGGTTTTCTGTGTGTGTGTGTGTGTGTGTGTGTGTGTGTGTGTGTGTTATGTGTGTGTGTTTCTTGGTGTTTTTAAGTTTAAAAAATCAAGAGTCAGGAGTCAGGAAAGGTGCGGTTTGAGAATTGTGGAGAACTTCCCAGCCCTAGCTATCTGGTCCAGAAGATCTAAATTCAAGGCCCAGTTCCTTGCTTTATTAGCACAAGACACTTACCGAATTTAGCTCCGGACCTCCGAATTTAGCTTTCTCAATTTTGAAATGCAGATGATAATATCAGCTTTAAAATGTTCCCATGGGGCACTTGGCTGGCTGGTTGGTTAAGCTTCTGACTCTTGGTTTCAGCTCAGATCATGATCTCATGGTCTTGGGATCAAGCCCTGTGTCGGGATCCTTACTCAGTGTGGAATCTGCTTGAGATTCTTGCTCCCTCTCCTTCTGCCCCCCCGCCAAATAAATCTTAAAAAAATAAAAATAAAATAAAATGTTGCCATGACTGAATGAGCTCCTATCTATGAATGCATCTCATAAACGACCTTTAGAGAGGTGCCTTTGTACGAAGCCTAACCCCCTATGCCTTTGATTTGCTCCGGCGACATCTCAGAACATCAGGCATTTTTAACCTTAACCTTCACGGAGGAGACAGAGGTGGTGCAGACAATAGGACAGAACCAGGGGCAGGGGGAGCTGGTTGGATGCTCAGTTTCCTCTCCAGCTGGAGACGGTTGATACAGATACAGATGCAGGGCCCATGTCACATGAGGCCTGGTGTGACATCCCTGGCTGGTGCTCCTCACCTTTCCATATCCTTCTCACCACCTCTTCAGAGCCTACCTGGAGGTGGGTTCTAGGAGGACCCAGAGGCTCGGACAGTTAAAGACCCTGCTTCCATCCATAAAATGAGCAGATGGTGGAGGAGATATGGGAACCACTTCCGGGTCATAGCAGAGTCCGGGCTCTTCCCATGACTTCATGTCACCTCACTAAGTCCATACCATGTCCTAGGCACAAGGCTGGAAGTGAGTGCTTCCCGCCCTGCCGGCATACCCGCCCCTCTGGGGCAGTGTCCCGGGACCTCCAGTCCCCACTTGCTTTTATATGATGAGCGGCCCCATCCCCATCCCTTGCTGACCAATGTGGGGTTTCCCTTCTTTCATCTTAGTGGTTGACCTTCAAGACCCACAATATGAAATCTCTAAAGGTTGCATGTTAGGCACTGAAGGAAATGTTTGCGGCAGGACTGGAGAGGTGATTTTCCAGACCCTCACGTCCCTCCATCCACTTAGAAGCCTAGCTGCCCTTCTCCTCTACACCTACCAGCACGACCTGAATCACCTCCCAGGATGCTACCGGGAGTTCCTGAGTCGGGCGATTGGAAGCGTAGCCTGCCTGCAGCTGTCTGCAGGCTTTTCTGAGAGCCCGGGATGACTGAGGCACACAGCAAGTGCTCAGCAACATGCTTGCTGAACTAATAGGACCCCACAGCCTTGCCCCCCAGAGGAGGGGCCCAGGGGCCTTACTCCAGGTCCTCACAGGAGGTCCTTAGATTTCCTGACACCTGCGTCACACCTTCCAAGTTTTCCCAATATTTAGTCGTCACCTGTGTCTGTGACTGACTTCTCTCTGCCTTCACACTACTTGACAAACTACCCCCCCGACCTCCCTCTGTCTGGATTGACTGTGGCTCCATTGTGGCCACATGGAGGGAGGCAAGGAGGGAAGGACAGCCCGTGTTTCCTCGTGACATGACAGGCAACATTCAAATACACTTTCTGCAGGCAAGCTCCACTTAAAACCCGGTCACCAGGACTGAGCCTCCCCCGACCCTCTCCAGAGAGCAGGTGAACACACACGCTGGAGGAGGAGGCTCCCTGACATGTGTGCGTGTACACACACACACACACACACACACACTCCTCTTTGTCTAAAGCCTCCTCAGAAGTTCCATCAGAGGATTCTAAGAAAGATCAGGGAGGGCATTTTAAATACACATTTAAGAAAACAATTTGAAGCCCACAATTTACATATTTGTTACCAGTGAAGAGTATATATGTTACAGTCAGAAAGAAAAAATATCGGGAAAGGGACTTGCTGGAGAGAAACAGAAATGAAGCACCGGTCCCCTCCATGTATCCAAGTGGGTTTTAAAATAGAATTCAGAAGACATGGCTTCGACATGTCTCCCCTCCCCTCCCCTCCCCTTCCCTCCCCTTCCCATCAAGTGCAAAGCCTCAGGTTCCAAGTAACCAATGTCCCCTCTCAAAGGAAGACCAAATGCTGCTTAGACCTGACCGCCATGGTCTCATGTCCCTGAGACCGTCACTGAGCTTAGCCCAACAGGCCAGAAGTGTTTGTAACACAAGCACCTGTCTTCCACCGGGCCTTCCATTCACATTAGAAACTTGGTTTCCCAATGCGCCCTGAAGGCTGGCTGTTATGTTGTCTTTGGTTTATTTCACAAGTAAAGAAATTTTAATATAAAGGTTTTGGTGTACTCGAGGAACAAAATCACTTCTTCAACCAGAACTTGAACCAGTTATAACTCACAGTAAACCGAATGCTTTGTTATTTATTCACTACAATATTTTGCAGTTGGCATAGGAGTTTACCTTCTAGAATCACCAACAAGAATGAAAACCAAGAGTGAAACTGAACACAATATTCCTGGAGAATAGGTGGCAGAAGCTGCTTCCTAAAAAAGTTCTAGTTCTTCTGGCCTCCAGGGGAGGATCACACTTTCAATGTGATTCAGGTATGGTTTGCAGGAAGTGCTGCCATATTTGAAAATAAAGTGCTCTTCAAGAAGGTTACATGTTGAAATACTTTTGCCAAGATAGATAGTACAGATACAATGACTTTTTCTTTCAAATAGTGAATAAAACAACACTTCCTCTAGGAAACCAGTGACAGAGGCCTCTTTTACAGTAATATTTAAATTCTGTTGGATCTTCCAAATACTTTAGATAATTAAGTAAACGGTAACCACCAACAGTTCTTGCCAGGAAAAGTATGTAGATAAAAGATTGCCAGGGCTTTGGGAGATTTCAAAGAAAGAAAATAAAGCAAAGCACAATTAGTGTTCTTCAGGCTATTGGTTTAGGGGCAGGCAAGTGTGAGGAAGAGCACAGAGAAATCAGGGTTTCTAAGCTTTTCTTCAGCTGAAAACCCCATCTTCCTCTCTGCCACTCAGTCCCAGCGAAGCCTCTCTCTCAGGTGCCGGCACCTTCTGATGTTTGGACCTGAAGGTAAATCGTGTTTTCTTTGGGCTTTGCTATCCTGTAGCATCCAAAAATAAAAATGAAAGTTAAAATAAACAGTCAATGTTTTGATTAAGAAACTATTGCAGGGCGCCTGGGGCGGGGGGGCTCAGTCGGTTAAATATCTGACTCTTGGTTTCAGCTCAGGTCATGATCTCAGGGTCGTGGGATCAAGCCCCATGCTGGGCTTGTGCTCAGCTCGGAGTCTGCGTAAGACTCTTTCTCCATCTGTCCCTCCCTCCTGCTCTCTCTCTCAAGTAAATAAATCAAGAAAGAAAGAAAGAAAGAAAGAAAGAAAGGGAAAGGAAAGGAAAGGAAAGGAAAGGAAAAGAAAAGAAAAGAAAAGAAAAGAAAAGAAAAGAAAAGAAAAGAAAAGAAAAGAAAAGAAAAAAGAAGCTATTGCAAAGTTGTCCATGGGAATAAATATCAAAACAAAAGGTAAAAATGAGATTAGCAAGCAACAGAGGCCAGCAGAGGGAGAGCTCAAGAGATGAGCAGGTGCCTATGGACAAATTGTACTGAAATGGCTTAAAATCTGGTAATCAACATTAGCTATCTGTCAACAACTAGAAAATGTGTTTACAGTTAAATTAGAGTGTTTGTTCCTTATCAGTACTGAGACACCCAGAACTTCTCAGTCAGGTTTATTTAGCACTTAAATGCACTTCGTTGGTGGAGTTTATTAAAAGCACAGATTTCCTGGGTCCCACCCTTCACTTTCTAAGTAAAAAAACCTTAGAAGGCCCAGGAATCTGCATTTCAGTAAGCTTCTTCTTTGTGATTTTTCTGCATACTAACTTTTGACACACACTGAGGAGTTCACACAAGATGCAAGAAGGGAGAAAATCTCAGACTTGTTGAATATCTATTATGTGCCGGGCAATTGATTGGTCACTGTCACCTACTTTATCCTGTTGCATTTTTCCAGCAACCCTCCAAACTGAGTACTAGTGTGGCTATTTCTCAGGCAAGGAAGTTAACTTTCTGTAAGTTTCAATGACGTCCCCAAAGTCACATGGCCAAGTGGATGGCTGGATTTGAGCCCACGTCTCTCTGACTCCACAGACCATTGTCTCTCCTCATCACAGGGACACATGTGCCTTTCCTATGGAATCCACAGAGTGAGCCTGGAGGGAGACCTGAGTGGCCACCTCCTTGAGCAATGTTTATTCCTTTCCTCTTTTTATCGCTTTCAGAGTAGAATCCGAGGGGGCACCTGGGTGGCTCTGTTGGCGAAGTGTCTGACTCTTACTTTCAGCTCAGGTCATGATCTCAGGGTCATGGGATCCAGCCCCCATTGGGCTCTGTGTGCAGTGGAGAACCTGCTTGAGATTCTCTCCCTCTCCTTCTGCCCCCCCCACTCTTACTCTCTCTTTCTCTAAAAAAAATAAAAAATAAAGAGTAGCATCAGAGACTCCATTAAAGCACTTGTCTCTGTTACAGGAATGAACATTTTAAACTGTTCTCCTTTATAGAGACTCACTAAAGAACCTGAACCAACAATCGCTAAAAGGACAGAAGATTGATTTAAAAATCATTCCCAACGCAGAGCAGTTAGCTCTGGGAATGAGCCAGGGACTCGGTCCTCAGTCAGCCAGCATCTCAGACACAGGTTCTCCATCCCACAGTTTAGAACAGATAACTGCCCTCTGAAAACACATATCCCTGCTCTCCAACCTTTCCTTACCCAAAGCCAGTGGCTGTTTGTGTTTCTTTNAAAAAAAAAAAAAAAAAAAAAAAAAAAGACACATACGTACTTGCAAAGCTTTCCTACACCACTAGGACCTAGAGAGGACATGGAGGTGTATGGCCCCGAGTCCCTGAGCACCACGGACTCACCTCCCAAGGTTCTCTGCTTCCTCGATGGTCTCTGGCAAGGTGACCCCTTTGGTCTCAGGAAGAAGCAGCGTCATTCCCCCAGCAACCAGGCCCAACACGGCTTCAAAGGAAACAGAGTTCACATAGAGCGCAGCCAATGGCATTCCGAGGGAGGCCAGGCGCTAACTAAAGGGCTGGTGGTAATGCACCTGGTTTTTACAAGTCAGGAGCGTCTCGGGAAAAAATTAAAGCAATAGGATAACTGGGAAAATGTCAGAGTAAGAACAGGGGATATTGCCTTCATTTTACTTCTGCATAAATTCTACCATAACTGATGTTTAAGTATCAGGGGATTTATTTATTATTATACACAATATATATTATATATATTATAGTTACCATATATAAAACTATACATATTGATTATATTATAGTGTATTATTTTATATATAATATATATTTTAGTTACTAATAAACCGTACTATACATACTATAGTTACTATAGTATATAGTAGGGCATTCAACATAATGAATTCAATTCAACTTAACAACCTAACAATAGCTTCTTTTTTCTTTTCTTTTTAATATTATATTACTATGTATATGACATGAAGCATAAAGAATATATTTGTGGGCAGGGTGGTTCTCTTTCATTTCTCCCTCCCCTTCCTTCTTCCCCTCTCTTCTCCTCCCACTCCTTGGTGGGTCTGCCTGGTGCCCAGACACAGCAGCTCTCTGCACACAAACAGCAGTGTTGCCTTCTGGCAAGTGGGTAAGTAGGGTCTTGGAGGTCCCAAGGTCTCAGTTTGGGGAGGAGAAAGAGTGTTCTCCTCCTTCTCTAATCCAACATTATCACTAACAAAGCTAATACCAAACTCTGATTCCCGTTTGTCTCCTTGTGTCTATTCTCAACTGTTAAGCAGAAGAAGGGTGACAATTTAACATCTTCGAGGCTCCCACAATTACATGTTGAATGCACAAAAATCGGGAGTCAAATTCATAAGAAAGCAGGAGGCTATGTCAAAATGTCTCCCAAATCTTGTCCTATGGGATGAATTATTGGACTCTAGAACCTTAGGGTGTAAACGTCTGGCCTGCCTTCTGGGAATGGTATCTTATCTTTCCCATGAAACAAGACAGGATGAGTCAGGAGACAACAGAAGGGCAGACGCGTCCTTGTCTTCCGTAAATTCACCAGAGGATACCATTCACTGGTCAAAGGGTTCTTAAGCAATCGTGTGGGCTGGAAGGAAAGAATAATGAATAACCCATGAAGTCTTACCAAACAAAATGAGGGGCAAGGCTTGCCAAACCTCCATCAACCTGAAGACCAGGAAGGGGGTGATGATTCCACCCAGATCACACAGAGAGGAACACACCATCACTCCAAGGTTCCTGATAAAATACAGAGAACAAAAAAGATGGTATCTCTGTGATTCAACTTTCTAGATATTAACCTTATCCCAGAGCAAGAACAGAGAGGGAAGAGTGGCTGGAGGTAGAGTTAATCACCAATGACCAATGATTTTTAATCAATCATGCCTACATAACAGAGCGTCGATAAAAACCCCATACTGTAGGTTCAGAGAGCTTCCGGGTTGGTGAACATACTCATGTGTTGAGACAGTAGCCCATCCCTAGTCCACCGGGACAAAATCTCCTGTGCTCTGGACCTTTCCAAACCTCACCCTAAGTACCTCTGCATCTGGCTGTTCACTTATATCCTTTATGATAATAATCCAGTAAACGTAAGTAAGTGTTTCTCTGAGTTCTGTGAGACATGATAGCAAATTATTGAACTTGAGGAGAGGGTTATGGGAATCCTGATTGATAGCCAGTGAATCGGAAGTACAGGTGACAGCCTGAGACTTGTGCCTGGCATCAGAAGTGGGGGGCAGTTTTGTGGGACTGAGCCCTTCACCTGTGGGGTCTGCTCTAACCCCAGGGGATTAACATCAGAATTGAATAGGATACCCTTGTGGTGTCTGGAGAGCTGGAGAATTGGTTGGTGTGCGTTGAGTTCTTTTTGTACATGAAGAGTTAGGGAAGGGTAGAGAGAAGTTATTAAGGAATGGAGAACAAAGAAAGCTAGAGGGGGAAGTAGAGAACAGATGTACCTGGAAGGATCCTCTCCATCTCTGGTGGTAGACTTTGCTCTGACATCTACTCTGTCTTCTATGAAGATGGTCACTTTTGATTAGTATTTGCATGGAATTTCCTTTTCCATCCCTTTACTCTTTTTTTAAAAAAAGATTTTATTTATTTACTTGACAGAGAGAGACATCCCAAGTAGGAGGGGGGTGGGGGTGGGGAGCACGCTCTCCACTGAACAGAGGCCCCCATGCGGGGCTCGATCCCAGGACCCTGAGATCATGACCTGAGCCAAAGGCAGAGCCACCCATTGACCCACCCAGGTGCCCTTCCATCCCTTTACTCTTAAACACTCTCCACCACTTTATTTAGAGTGAGTTTCTTGTAAGCAGTACACAGTTGGGTTTTACTTTTTTATCCTTTCTGACAATCTTCACCTTTTAACTGGGCTGTTTAGAACATTCATATTTCTTGTGACTGTTGATAGATTTTACATTTTTCAGTGCTGGATATTTTTGTATTCCTATAAATAATCTTGAGCTTTGTTTTAAAAATACGGTTAAATTAAGAACAATAAACTGGGGAAAGCTTTCTTCTTCAGGATATTACTTTTAGGCTTCTTCTGTTATGCTCATTTGCATAATCTCTTCTCTCTACAATTGTAATTTTACAAAAGTAGTGCCTTCCCTTTCCTTCCCAAACCCTCCCCCCACTACCTTAACTTAGTTGGTTATATCATCTCTTACTGTTTCCCACTATATCTTTAAATATATTTACAGCCTACTTTATTAGTGTTCAATGATATGTTTCTTCTTAGCTGGAAAAAGCATACTGAGGAAAGTATATGCAAAATTATCTATCCCTGTTTTATGGAAAGATTGTAATAACAAGGGCAGATGTTGAATTTTATTAAATGCCCTTCACTACCTATAGAGACAATAATATATTTTTAATTTATTAGCTCTATAAAAACTCTTTCAATTTATTAGCATGAATTATACTATTAGATTTTATAATATTGAACTATCTTCGTGTTCCTGAGTAACTCATCTTAGATATGATATACTCTATTTTAATGTCTCCACTACTCTGTACTGATAATATGCTGTTTGGGATTTTAATCAATATTCACAAATAATATTTGCCTATAGTTTCCTTATTTTCTTTATCTTTGTTTGTCTTTGATACCAATATTATCTTAGCTTTATTAAAATGTCTTTTTGGGGGCACCTGGGTGGCTCAGTCAGTGAGGTGTTTGCCTTTGGCTCAGGTCATAATCTCAGGGTCCTGGGATCAAGCCCCACATTGGGCTCCTTGCTCAATGGGGAGTCTGCTTCTCCCTTTCCCTCTGCCGCTCTCCCTGCTTGTGCTCTCTCTGTCCAATAAATAAATAAAATCTTTTAAAAAATAAAATAAATCTTTCTCCTTTTTCTATAGTCTAGAACAGGTTCAGTATTATTGGACCTTTCTATTAATTAAATGTTTTATAAAATCTCCCTGTGAGACCATTGTGGATTTCCTCTTTATCACTGCTTAGGGACTTCCTTATCTTATTAAATACATTTTTGGCGTAAATTCAACTTAGTCTGATAAGATTATGGCTCTTGCTATATTTTTGTTTGCATTTACTGATAAGTTTTCATGCATTCTTTTCTTTTCAACTCTTCCAAAGAAAACTTGTACTTCAACTATGCAGCAGAGTGTTCAGTTTTGCTTTGTGACCAAAGGAGTTTCCTTTTGTCAGTAGAGGAGTTGAACCTCTTTGTGTTTGTTTAAATGTCAGAGACTCTTGGTCTTGATTGTATCATCAGCTTTATAGCATGATTTTTATTGCTTCGAGTGTCTTATTTTCAATATGTGTTCTTTATGTATATTCTTTTCTGATAATTTGGAAGGTTTGTATTTTTTTGACTTTATTTACTTATTATTTATTGTTTTTTAGTAATCTACATCAAAGGTGGAGCTTGAATTCATGACCCTGAAATCAAGGGTCACAGGGTCTTCCAAGAGAGCTGGCCAGGGGTCCTGGAAGATTTGTATTTTTGTTCAAATGTTACCTTTATAACTTTCTATAATACATTTAAGACTCTATTTCTTTAGCCAATATTCATTAACTTCTTTAGCTCCCTGTCTTCTAGCATTTCTTTATCATCAGATTTATGACATTGACTGCTGTTCTGTTGTCAAAATCACATTCACTTCAATCCCACATTCAATGGTTATCAAGCTGATAATCAACTTGATATTCTCCTTATATCTGTGACTTACACTTTTGGCCCAGTAACTTAACTAGAATATTCTTTATCATTGTTCCATCTGAGTCCATTTTTCCTGTTACACTGAATGCCACTTCAAATCGTAGAATCAAACATTCTTTTATTTCCAGAAGTTTCTGTAAAGGCTTTCTTTTTCCCTTGAAGTTTTTTTTGTTTCGTTATTTCAGTTATCTTCTTTGGGATGTGTGCCTGTGTGCATTTGTGCCCGTGTGATCTCCAAGACTTTTAAACTTCATTTATTTCAATTTCATTTTGCAATTCTTCGTGCTTCCTTGCCTTTCGCTCACTAGATCAGTTCTCCTTTGCACTGCTTTCAGATCGTTTCCATTTCAATCGTCTTGTCCCATATTCTCTCAAGAACTTTAATCTCTGCTTTAAACTCTTATTTTATACATATGACTGACTAATTAATATTTTGCATTTAATTGAGGTATTTTCATCTCTGTTGTGACATTTTTCTAGAGTATTCTTTATCTGTCATTTGCCTTTTCTGTTCCTTTTCTCCTTTTCTGTCACGATGTATTTGTATAACTGGGTAAATTCCTTTTTATTATTCATCTTTCAATACTGTGATTCCTTCCTGTATCAGCCATTTCAGAAGAACTTGTGGGGCGGGGCCAGATCATGTTCTAGGCTAATAAAAATCCTCTGTTCAATCAGGGTTGTATGTGATCAGATGCTTCTACGTCTCTCACTCATCTACAGGGGTCGGCAGTGCAGAACCCTCACCACGACGTCTCTCTCCTCTACCCTGCCTTGCAGCACGCCGCTGTCCCCACGCTGAAGGTTCTCTCCCGGCCTCACTCTCCCTGGTTCACATTCAGGGTTCGGGGAATGAAGCCTATGTTTCCAGCCCCTATATCCATCCTGTTACTGCAAACAAGGGATCATGGGTTATACCCTCCTAGGTATGCTTCCTACTTTGGAAAACTGCTGGCCTTGTCCAAGAGTTACTGTCACAGTGTGCATCCCTGGAATCTTCCAGACCCTCTGAAACCTCACTGACTTAGGCAGCCCTTCTTCTCACACCTTGTCTTTCACGGTCACCCTTGTTGCAAAGCTGGCATTTGCAGGGTTTTGTTTATTCTCGTACTTCTGATATCTTCAGTGTGATGTCCAAGAGGAGAAAGAAAAGGCACCATTGTTTTTTATTATTTTAAGAAACTGCACCTTAAAAAAGTAAAAAATTGAATAAGCACATGGAAGCTAGAAGAAGTAGGGAACTAGGCCCCTGATGTAAAAGTCAGGGGGCTGTGGTGCTTGAGTCATGCAGCCTTTCTAGAAGCACTTAGTGACTGCTCAGCACAGCTGGAGACCAGGTGCAGAGGCACAGAGACGTAAGGTGTGTCGCTCCTGTTCTCAGGGAGCTCATACCATACTGAAGAGACAAACAGGAGAGACAGTTCTCAACCCAAGGCAACGCTTCTTGAAGTCAAAAGAATGTTCTTGACAATATGTGCTGTAGTGGGAAGGAAGCTGCTGTTCACTTCTCAAACCTCCTGTGAGGAAGAAGCATACTCAAAATGGCTTCGAGAGTAATTTTTTAACCTTGGAGTTCTTGTAAAGTAATAAAGTCACTGAAGTAATCTTCTTGTTTTTAATGACTTAGATTGGATTCCATTTATTGAAAATACCAGAACTTTAACGAATGTCTTATGGCTGTGTGTGTGTAGGTCACGGTTAGAGTCAGTTCTCAACATCTGGCTTCCATTCCTGATTGCTGAGAATCTTCATCACAAGCTCTCCGCACAAATGCTCAAGGCCTCCTTGAGAGGGGTTGCTTGGCCTCCTTCCACCCAGGAGCAGGCACTCAGTGCCTCTGACAGTTTACATTTTCAGTCTGTCCCTTGGGTCCGGTGGCCATGACAATGGGATTGTTTGGCCCAGCTATTTTAGACTCTGGGCTCAGGATGGCCAAATGTAGAAGATTCTCTCTTTAATTGGCCTTCGTCTTTTTGTACGCAGTCCAAGCAACCTTTTACAGATGAGAGTAGAAGACAGGGCCTTTTAATGAAGGACAGGTGGGGAAGAGGAAAGTAAATCAGAGCCACCCTTGGGTCTTCCGGCTGACCGAGGGGCTGTGTAGCTAAAAGATGGGGGACCTGGAATATTTCTTAGGAACCACTAGCATGATGGCATGGGAATCAGGAAAGCATACAGACAGAAAAAGGGGTTTAAGGAAATAGGCCAAATTCTAGTGAATGTCAGAATCAGAACTTTAAATAAAGGGGTTAATCACTTTTACAATAAAAATCATCTTCATTTAAAATTGTCTCCTAAAATACAGGTGGCAGTAAATACATACAAAGATGCTCAACATGGTCAGTAATGAGGCAAATGTAAATTAAAGTCACAATAATATCACTACCTCCCGGAATGACTCAGACAATAAGAAACTGACAACACCAGGTGCTGATGGAGCCGTAGAGCAGCCGGAACTCTCCCATGTGGCTGTGGAATACGAGATGGTGTGGCCATTCTGGAAAACATTCTGACAGCTTCTTATACATTTAAACGTGCACCATATGAACCACTCCGAAGTTTTTGCCCAAGAGATATGAAAACACATATCCACTCAGAGACCCAGACCTGAATGTTTCCGAGTAGCTAGATTAGAATCACTCCAGACTGGAAACAGTGAATGCCCGTAAACTGGCAAATGGATAATGAAATTGTGGTACTTGGTGTCCACACTGGAACAGCACTCTGCACTCAGAAGGAACAGAGTGTGGGTGCCTGCAAGCCCGTGGGTAGCCCCCCTCACGCTAAGTGAAAGGAGGTGAACACAAAAGGCTACAATGCCATGTTGCTTCATTTACATAATATTCTGGAAAAGGTAAAACCGAAGGGAGGGAGGTGCTTGCCAGGTGCTGGAGATGGGGAAGGGGGAGCCTGACTGCAAAGGGACCTGAGGAAGCCTCTGGAGGCGATGGAAGTGTCTCCGTAGGGACCGTGGTGGCAGGTAAATGAAGACACATGCCATCTAAACTCAGCAAACTGCATGTGACAGTGAATTTTGGTCTAATCCTGACTTTAAACAGTACGTCTCCTAGGCCTGGGGTGCCTACGTGACTCCGTCGTTGAGCATCTGACTCTTGATTTCGGCTCAGGTCACGATCTCAGGGTCATGATCTCAGGGCTGTGGGATTGAACTCCCCCTCCCCGCCCATGGGACTCCGAGCTCAGCAAGGAGTCTGCTTGAGATTCTCTCTCTCCCTCTGCCCCTCCCTGCCTTCTCACATAAATAAGTAAATAAATCTTTTAAAATAACAATAAATCTTCTAGGCCTGTTGCTACATTTACGGAATAGTATTGTGTTGTCCCGGGAAGAGCCCGGCTTCGAGGTCAGAAAGATGCCCTGACGCTTTCTAGCTCTGTGCCTCTTGCAAATGCCCTTTCCTCTCTAAAACTCAACTTCCTCATCTGTAAAATGGAAATAACAGCGACGTCACGGGCGAAGTGGCAGACGTCCAGAAAGGCTTTGTGTGCCATCATACCGGCCAGAACCCTGAGCGTGTTACGTCTACAGGTGTCCGCGCGGCTGGCGGACTTGGCGACCAGCTGGAGCTGAGGGCTGGGCTGGAACTCGGGGTCCCGCTCCCTGACCAGGGCTCTCTCCGTGCAGACGCCTGTTCGCTCGTGCTTGCCGGACGGACGCTCCACTCCAAGCTTCCCATTTCCCGATCTCCCCTGAAATCAGGCGTTGACCCTCTCTCTAATGCCCACCCCAGCCTCCGTGTCCAAACCCGTCAACCTCTGGGGGAGCCTTGGAAGCGCTGATCCTCGCTGAGCCTGGCTGGCGCCCAGCTGTGTCAGCGGCGACCCCCCACCCCCGCCCCCCCACGTTGCGCACCCACCTGACGAAGGTGGGGTACAGCTCGGCATTCACCAGGCACACCAGCTGGAACACGATGGTGATTCCCATGCGGCCGACGCAGGCCACGGCGATGTTCAGCCAGTGCAGATCTGGACGGGGAACACACAGAGGAGGGGAGCTCGCGGGGGGCCTGTGCCCGCGGGCTCCCGGCCTCGAGGGGCCACGTTAGGAAGCCTGGACTCCTGAGCTGGAAGAGCCAGAGAGACCGCCTTGCCTAACCCTTCCGTCTGGGGGTGAGCGCTCGGAGGCCGGCGAGGTTTCAGAACCTGACGGTGACGCGGGAGGGGGGCTCTTCGGTGCGGAGGAAAGAACGGGAGTTTGGGGTCTCAGCCCTGCCGCCTGTCAGCCGCGTGACTGACCTCTTGGGCCTTGCTTTCCTCCGCTGTAAAGTGGGAACGATGATAGCCGGCCTGCGAGCTGTTACGGGATTTTGAGGTGACAGAGGTCACACGTCGACCGATCCAGAAACGTTGGCTTTTTAACTATCGCGCGAGAGCGTCTGTGCCAGCGCCCGACACGGGAGAAGTTTCCACGAGAAGTGCAGCCCCTCGGGCGGCAGCCCTGGAGCTGAGGGACCGGAGTTCTGATCCTCGATCCAGCCTTCACTTCCAAACACGGTTTTTAAAACAAAACACCTGGGCGCCTGGGTGGCTCAGTGGGTTAAAGGCTCTGCCTTCGGCTCAGGTCATGATCTCAGGGTCCTGGGATCGAGGCCCCCATCGGGCTCTCTGCTCAGCGGGGAGCCTGCTTCCTCCTCTCTCTCTCTCTGCCTGCCTCTCTGCCTACTTGTGATCTGATCTCTGTATCAAATAAATAAATAAAATCTTAAATAAATAAATAAATAAAAACAAAACACCTTTCGGGAGCGTCTCAGACGCGAGGGCTGGGGAAGCAGAGCCCTGTCGCGTCTCAGCGGACGCCGTGGGGTCCCCAGTCCGCGAGGGTCCGGGAGGCTGCCCCGGCCGAGGGCCGATCGAGGAACCGGGCCCGCCCCCCGCTGCACCTGCACTGTCCACACACACCAACAAGCAAGGGGCTCCTGCACGTGCCAGGTGACGCATTAAAGCCTCTGGGGTCACAGACGTCGTGTCCTCTGGACCCCTATCCCCAGATGCTGGCTGTTCACAGAAGACAGGCTTCCTTTCACTCGGCCAGCGCGAGGCTCCCCCGAGAGAGGACACGGTGGCCTTAGGAACGAGCTCGCCACCGGGTCCCACTCCGTCTCCCAGCCCCCTCGCGGTGGAGCCAAGCCCTTAATCCCGGACACCCCGGCCTCCTGGGGAGAAAAGATGCGCAAGTTCACTCGGACGGGATCCTCGGGAGGGCCTTGTGCACGCGCTCTGGGCTCTTTACTCGGGTGAGCGGCCCTGCTGTCCCGTCTCCCCTCGGCGCTGGGGGCACCACTGCCTTCAGCAGCCAGAGGGACCGTGGGGAGCACCCCTGCCCGGAGCCCCCCGTGCTTCCCTTCCACGCCGGGGGGCCGTCCGAGGCTGCCTGCTGCTCACCCCCACCTCTGTCCCCCCCGCTCCCGCCCTGCTCCCCCAATGTCAGGCACAGGGTTTGCTCCTTGAGCACTCAGCTCCACCCGTGGGGTCCTCCCACTTCCGTGCTCGTGCCTGGGAAGCTCATCCCCCAGATGGTGACGCGGATCGTTCCCCTCATTCAGGTCTCCTAAGGCCGCCCCAGACCACCACACAAAGGGTGAACGCCCACCATGCTTCACCCTCCCTTTGTCCCTCTAGAACGTAAACTCTGTGAAGCAAGAACTTTCTCGGCTTCGCTCGTGGCTGAGATCCCAGGGTCTAGATGTGTGCTGGCCACACAGAAGTTACTCGAGATATTTCCTGGAGGAGGGAGTGAGTGTGTATCATCTCACGTGACAAGGACGCAGTAGAGGCAAGTGGAGAGGGTGGGGGTGGGAAGAGGGCCCCAGGGAGGGGGAGGGGCATGGGACCAGAGAGCACGGTGCCTGGGCTCCATCCTACTGATAACTGAACAGTCTAAGATCTTGGGCTCCTTCTCTACACCCAGCGCTGTTACTTAAAAGAACAAAGCAAACAAAGAAACAAAGACTTTCCATTTGTCTTTGCAGGATTCAGAAATAGGAAGATGGGGAAGATCAGGATAAAGTCTATTTCAGATGGACTCTGCTCCTTTCCCTGTCTTCTTTGTTCCCTCCGTCCAAGGAGGGCGAAGGAAACTGAGCTATCTTTTTATTTTCAGCCCGATCTATACAGCCTGGTTCTTGAGAAAACAGATTTCAGGAAGCACTTCTCACAATACCCTCTCCATAAAAGCTTCCAGAACAACTCATTGAACCCCCCAGGGCAGAGCACAAGCAATACAAACTGAGGAGATAGCAAGTCTGCCTTGTGCTTCTTCAACCATCTTCCCCAATGCACCAAATGTGAAAGGCAATTGGTGCGCTCAGATTGAAGCTGACCAAAGTCATTCTGTTATGGATTATCTTGGGTCGTAAGAATGATGGTGTCAAAAAGACTGGCAATACCCAGTGTCGGCGAGGATGTGGAACAATCAGAATGTTCAGACATCGTCGGTGGGAGTGAACGCTGGTCCACCAATTGTATCAACCTAGAGCTACATACGTGCCACACCTGACCCAGCAAACACCCTCACAGACTCATACCCAAGAGTCTATGCCCATGAAGAGACATGTGTCCGAATGTTCCCTGCAGCACACACCCCAGTTGGCAGATGCCGGAAACCACACAAGTGTCAGTCAGCGGTGGGATAGGTAAGTAGCATGACACCTGTCGTTTACTCATCATGTGTACGTTATGCCCCAATTTAAAATTTAAAAAAAAAAAACCCACACAGCTGTAGACTGAGGTAACACCCTGTCTTTGTTCTTGTTCGAGGGGTGTGTCCAGGACCCGAGACACCGTTCCCACGGTTCGATAATGCCATCACCTGCAAGACGAGGGGACGCCTGACTCACCGTGGGAGATAAAGATCATGATGAGGCAGGCTGTCCCCGCCACCAGGTTGGACGCCGCCAATGGGCGGATGAGGCCGAAGCGGTCAATGGTGGTGAGGATGATGAAGGCCGCCGGGAATTCAACCAGAGCCGAGTACAGGAAGTCCAGGTGGAGGTTCCCGCCCGTGGCACCCACGTGCATGATGAGGCCCTGGTAGAGCACGGAGCTCGTGAACCTGAGCACAGAGGAGAAGCGAGGCTCAGACAGAGGCTCCTGTCTGTGGGACGGGGAGGGTTCGGGTCCGGCCAGCGAGGGCAAAGGCCCCTCTGGGCCGGAGAGGAACAGGTGTCACTTGATCTAGAATGTCCTGGAGCGACATGAGAAGAGGGACTGAAAGTCAGGACGGGTATCCTAGAGGGGCCATGGGTGAGACGCTCTCGCAGGACTGATGTGACGTCATGACTTCTGGGAAACAACCCTGTGTCCTAGAGCCAGCAAACGAGGACCCCGAGGCCACGGCAGCTACCGGGGGGTAGGATGAGCAGAAGGCACCGGGAGTGAGCAGGTTCAGCGATCAGACTTCTGTATGAGCTGTGTGACCTTGAGTAACTTAACTAAGCCCTCTGTGCCACAGTTCCCTCATCAGTAAATGCAATAAATGGAATAAGGGCTTCTGAGAACACTCACAGTCCCATCCTGCCCCAGCATCGAGACTGGGCCAGAGCATCCTTTCCCACTGCGGAGCCCTGTTCCACCCTGACAACGGGACGCAGGCTTGTCCTGACCACAGATGTGGAAGGCTTAGCGGCCAGCCTCCATTTAGAGAAGCTGTGTCCTACTCCAGTGGCCCCACAGATCAGGTTTGCCCTTCCTGCAGGTGACGAAAGGTGCATGGATGAGCTATTTCTCTCCACAACCCTCTCTCCACCCCTTCCCTGTCCCACATGAAGCGCCTGGAGTGATTCCTGCCACGCAGAAAGCCCTTGCTAAAGATGAGCGATTATTGGCTTCATCACCGTCATTGTCCCAAGGTCAAGTCCACAGCGCCCAGCAGAGCAGACGCCAGCCAAGTCTGTCCAGCCGCACAGCTGAGCTGTCGCTACAGCGTTGCTCCCCTCCCTCTTCCACCTGCAGCCCACCCTGCAGCCCACCCTGCAGCCCACCGCAGGACCCCTCCACCCGTATTCCAGGGAAGAACCGCAGAGACCGATGAGGACCAGCTAAGTCACTCAGGGAGGGTTCAGAGAGTCCCATGGGTCTTTTTGGGTGACATTATGTAATTTTGGAGGCTTGAAACATTTGATCATTATATTGGTATTTACACGGTGAGAAAAGATGTTGGTTGATAAGAAGTTGCTCTCTTGTCCCAGCATGTAAATTGCCTCTCAGCTCCCAAACCGATCACACCTGATACTTCTCATCCACATACTCCCTCGTTTTCTAAAGCTGCACCCTGGGCGCCTGGGTGGCTCAGTGGGTTAAAGCCTCTGCTTTCCGCTCAGGTCATGATCTCAGCGTCCTGGGATCGAGGCCCACCTCGGGCTCTCTGCTCAGCGGGGAGCCTGCTTCCTCCTCTCCCTGCCTCTCTGCCTACTTGTGATCTCTCTCTCTCTCTGTGTCAAATAAATAAATAAAATCTTTAAAAAAGAATAAAGCTGCACACTGACAAACATTGGGATGCTCTTGTTTTTAGTCCTGAATCACTCCTCATTTCTGAGGGGCTCACCATGCCCTCCCTTTGCCCCAGTTAAGTGGGAACAGTCACAGATTACCAGTAAGGAGAATGATTTAAGCAGTTAACAAATGTGCAGGGCTGCCATCTGTTGGCAGAAACCATGAACTGCATGTACATGTTAAAAGCCGCCGGTGGTACTAGCAACAGGTTCTACAAAGCCATTTACACACGTTATCTCATGAATCTGCCCACGCGCCGGCGAGGGAGGTCCTACCATTACCCCCTTTGCTGACGAGGAAGCTGAGTCACGGAGAGAATGGGAGCTGTCTGGAGTCAAGCGGCCTGGAAGGGCTGGGAAGGAAGGAGCAGGTGGAGGGAAGGTCAGTAGGAGGGGGGGTCCAGGGTCAGCTCCTGGGAGGCCACGGAACGGACTTGGTTTCATCCTCAGTGGGTTAGGAAGCCAGCAGAGGGTGTAGACAGGGGAGCGATCTTTCATAACAGAGCAGAACGCGCAGGGGAGTGGGTGCAGGGGTGTGCGAGCCGAGGAGCCAAAGCACCCCCCGCCCCGGAGAGGAGCGCATTAGGGGATGGCAGTGGGGCCAGCGAGTGGAAAGGGGAGGAGGGAAGGAGGGGGACAGAAGAGCGCGGGGCAGCTGGTGTTTGCGGCAGCTCCGGGACCACCGTGCGGCTGGCTGCCGGCCTCTGGGGCCTACACGGGGACACGGCCTGGCTCTGGTAGGGGCAGAGGGAGGGCACGGTGAGCTGGGCTGGCACCCAGAGTCCATGGGGGGAAGGTCCGGGAAAAGGCCCTTACCACAGGTACATCAGAATAAGGGTGTGCTTCCTCAGGTGTGGCGTGCGGAACAGGTCTGCAAAGGAGGGGCTCAGCTTCTCGGTGACATCCTCTTGCAGAGAGAGCGTCTAGGGGGGTTGAGAGCATTAGCGGCGTCCCAGCTCAGGGGGGCGGGAGAAGCCCTCGGAGCCACCCCCCCATTCCTGTGCTCAGCGCTCACCACCCCCGATTCCTCCAGGGCCTTCCCGCTCCTCCAGGCAGCCCCAGAAGCATTTTCTAAATCAGCCGGGGCGCCTGGGCGGCTCAGTCGGTTGACCGTCTGCCTTCGGCTCAGGTCGTGATCTCAGGGTCCCGGGATGGAGTCCCGCATCGGGCTCCCTGCTCAGCGGGGCGTCTGCTTCTCCCTCTGCCTCTGCCCTACCTCCGCTCATGCGCTCCCTCTCTCTCTCTCTCTCAAATCAATAAAAACCCTAAAAAATAAATTAATTAAATAAATAAATCATAAGCCCAACCCAAGGTTTGGTGACGTGAGAAACCCCTTGCTAGTTTGTCACCTTCAGATCAGCGAGGGGCGATTTTCCGTTCTTCTGGGCGATGTGGTCCATTATCTTCATCACCTGAGTGTTCCTCTTCTGTGACAGCAACCACCGGGGAGACTCGGGCACGCACCTGCAGACACAGCGTCACTACGGGCCGGCTTCCCCGGAGCGCGTCCGATGTGAAGCCCCGATCGGGGTCTGGGGCTCCGAACCACCGACCCTCCTCACCGCGGGGCTGTCATTCTCCAAGCGGCTAGTGTTCGAGGGTCTGGGGTCATCCTGGGCCAGCCCAGGGGTCCATGAAGGAGCTCTGGGGGTCCCTCCCTCATACTCTCAGGGCCACCTGCTAAGATTTAGGGGCAACAAGGGAATGGCCGCTTTCCCCTGCGGCCTTCGTTTCACGGAGCCGGGGTCCCATTGTCCACAGGCCGCTGGCCACCCTCGACCCCCTGGAAACTCCTGGCGCGGGATCGACGCTCCGTGTGCTCCCCAACCTTGTGTGACAGCAGGGGTCTCCGCGTCATACAAGGGCGGTTGAACAAATCTCAAAATATCCCCCGAACCAAATAAACAGAGAGCACGTGGTCCACTTCAAACCGGGTAAGGACGCCACAACGTGAAGACTGGGAATCTCTGGCATGAGGTCTTCTGAAAACACTCGGCAGAGGCCCGCCCCGCCCGGCCAGCGAGACTCAGCCAGGGCGCCTGCCCCACTGGGGAGCCCCGGATTCCTCCCCGATGGGGAGAGAGCAGCCTCGTCCCGGCCACAGGAATACCACTCGTAGCGCGAGGCCTGGCTTAGAGAGATTGGGTCTACTTCGGTGCTCCCCACAGATAATTTGTCCTTAGCAGGGAGGTGACGAAGGGTGCGGGGAGGAGACATTTCTCTCCGCGGCCCTCGCCACTCCCCTTCCCTGGGCCACTATCAAAACGCACGAGTCATCTGTCCAGCTCTTTATTCCTTGGGACCCTGCCAAGGGCTGTCCACTAATCAGAGTAACACCTCCTTGGGACTGGCTTGTCTCACACTGGCTTAATGTGCACGTTCCCCAAGAACTCCCATTCATTCATTCATTCATTCATTCATTCAACAAGCAGCACATGCCTACTTAGTGGTTAGGTGGCTTCTTCTCTGACTTGAAGCATTGCCCCTCTATCTAAGGGGATGCGAACTGAGTCTCCGTGTGAGGGTAGCTCCCCGTGGAAGGGGGGCCATCCCGTAATCTTAGAACACCCCACGAGGGGCGGGAGCAGCCCTGTGCCCCAGGGAGTGGCCGCCGCGGTCACCAGGCAGTCGGAGGCCACTGAGTGCTGTCCCGGGGGTGGAGAGAGGGGCAGGGCCCCGCGGAGGGCCCGCGTACCAGTAGTAGAGCAGGAAGAGGAAGGTGGGCAGGGCGGTGGCCAGCTGGAGCCATCGCCAGCGCGGGATGGCGTAGGCCAGCCCGGAGAGCAGCACGAGGCCCACGGTGAAGGCCGTCTGGTAGAGGATCGCCACCGTCCGCCTGTGGCCCAAGCCCACGAACTCTGTGACTGAAACAGGACGTGAGTCACCCTTGGGGCTCCTGTGCTCCCCGTGGCCTCCTCCCCTCCCGGCAAGTCCCCGCACCTTGCCCCCCGCCCCCGCCTGACCCCAGGCTCCTTCCCCTCATCTGCTGATGCTCCTCAGCTCAGGGTTCTGAGACACACCTGGCCGTCCATCCCAGCTTCTGTCCGGCTCTTCCTTCTCTAATCCCCCCATTCGCCGTCGGTAGTGTCCTTCGGGCGCTTCAGGGCTCAGGCTGCCTGAACACGGGCCCCCCCTCCTCCCCAGAGCTTTGCCCTGACAATCTCCAGACTGAACTGTGACATTTCCCGCGGCCCCTGGAGTGGACATTCATTCAACGAGCGCCCCTGGGTGCCCACCAGAGACCCGGCACCCCTCTGGGAGTCTGGGGCGTGTCCTCAGCCCCCACGGCAGCGTCGCGCCCTCATAAGCCCATCTTCATGAGAGGGGGCAGAGGGCACACCCAGCAAGTGGGTAAAGGGTGTGCCAGGCCGGAATGCACCTTGTGCCTCGGGGGAACGGAGAGTTAACTGGTGGAAGGGGTTCGGGAACGTGGAGTGTGGAGGGGTTGCAGTTTTTCAGGGAGCAGTGCAGAGGGGTGAACCTCAAGGCTGAAATTCCAGGCGCAGGGAACTGAGGATGAGGAGCTCCAGGAAGAGGGGCGGTGCCGGGGGCCGGGCTGTCCTGGGGGCCCATACGGAGGCCGGCCTGGGCTGCCTGAGGTGCAGAGCCCGTGCCCAGAGCAGCAACTGCTGAGTTGAGACAGGGCCCCACGTGGAGGGGAAGCGACGGTGTTGGCCTGGGCCCAGGGGCAGGGACAGAGAAGAGACGGTGGACCCGGGTGCCCTGTGACAGGAAGGCCAGCAGCAGGACCCCTGAGGGGCCCGAAGCAGGAGTAGAGAAGCGGGGGCCGTGCTGACTGCCGGACCGGAGGCTGGGGTGGGGGTCTGCAGGTGGAGCAGGTTTGAGGACAGGGAGGACAAAGTCCTGGATGCTGCCCTACTGAGGGACAGGGAGAAGAGGAGCCAATAAGGGAGACCAATGAGCCACCAGCAGGGGCCCAGGGAGTATGTGACCTGCAAGCCTCCGGGGGGGAGGGAGGGAAGGTGGGAGGGAAGGAAGGTGAGAGGGAGGGAGGGTGAAAGGGAGGGAGG